>MU226267.1:2771682-2786447 GCA_018584345.1 Thuja plicata | reverse complement strand
CCATATTCTCCTGGATGTTCACCACTTGGGGATTTTGATCCTTTAGGCATAGGCTCCACATTGCAAAAGCTTGAGACTTTGGGCTATACCCAAATCCTTTGATTAGATCTCCCATCTGAACTTCACTGGCCATTTTGATATCTGGTTGTTTTCTTATCTGGTCAATTATGAAGGAAGATGCCAAATCCCATCCCTCAGCCAATAATATACCACTTCCTAACACCAAATTCCTGGCCTCCTCAGGTGAAATGTCCTCACTTTTAGGATCATAAGACTGCAGAGCCACTAAAGCCTCATTTTTATTGTCTCCTTACCATCAATTGTCAATTGAGCTCTTATCTTCTCCTTCTTGTACCATCTTAGGAAGTCTTTAAACTCCTCAGTTTTGACAAAGTTGTCATCATTCAAAAATTGTGTTGATGGATCAATCTTTCATCAACACAGGCCTTAAGAGGCAATTCAACCTTCTCCTCTAAATCAGGTTGTTTCTTTTTGCCTTCCCTAATCGATTTCCTTAGCTTATGATCATATAACCTATTCCCAGGCACTAGGGCTTTAGCTTTATCCCTTTTCTTATCTTGCCCCTCAACTGAAGGTTGACCTATTTCTACTTTCTGCCTCTTAGCAATAGGCTCTTCTATGTCATCAGGTTGTGTCACCACTGTCAAATCAACAATGTGGCCCTTTGTTCCCTACAGCTGTGGTACTTCAGCAATATTTTTCTATGGTGGAACATATCTAGTAGGACATGCATAATCACTGTCACTACTACTATCATATTCAGACTCTAAGTGATCCAACCCTTTCGCACCTTTCTTGTCAAGAACAGTCTCAAGTTGTTCAATAAGCACATAATAATGGCCTATCATGGCCTTAATCTTATCAAAATATGGGAGATCAGGGTAAAAACCCCCAAAATCCATCCCATTTCTCTTGATTTGTCTTTCAAGATTTAGCAGCTCCTGAATCCTTATTCTTCTTGTCTAAATCTAATCTTCATCCAAAATGTTACTTGTTGCATCTTCCTCTATGCATTCATAGTGGACATTGGTATTAGGGTTTGTAGGAGTATACAATTTTCTCACCCCTACCATGAAGCCTTCTAGGTCAATATGTCTATAAGGAGCTGCCCCCATTTTTCACCCTTCCAACCACTGGCCCACTGCATCAATAGCACCTTTACCAATTGTAAAATTAAAAATTCTGAATTGTCTAGGGGTTAAAGTCCGCTTCTTGTGTGGTGCAAAATTCTCATTTTCTGTTAACAATAGCTGCCATATAAACTCCATTGCAGCCACTCTTGCTAGTACACAGTAAGGTAAGAGATGAGGTGGGTGAATACACCCATATACCCTAATGATAGCATAATTTTCTTCCAATAAGAAATCACCCCAATTATGTTTTCCCTCCCACTTATCAGTGTAGTCACATGGCCTTAGCAGTTACATAATCTTTAGTGGGACCCTTGTCCTGCTGATGCCCAGAATTTTAATTATTGGATATACAATCCAATTCTAGAAAGCACAATAATCACAGTCCTTAGACGTGTAATTCCAAACCCTCACCCAAAATTGGATAGGATTAGGTCCTTCCTGGTAAACCCTCTGAGGGGCCAAGTTACCCACATCCATGATTACAAAATTAAATTGCAACAGGAGATGCATGAGGACGGAGTAGTGTAAGAACTTGGGCTCCTTCTCCTTTGGATCCTTCATCTTCTTCTAAGTTGCAATGAAACCCTCATGCATATGATCAATGATATGTTGTATGTAATCATAACTAGTGTTAGAATGCACCTCCTGTACATCCAGCACCGTCATCAAAATGCCAGCATTGATCTTCTCTGCTTCCCCATCTATCCCTAGCACTCTAGATAGGGCATAGGCGATATACTTAATGTAGAAGTGTAAATCCTTATAGTAATATGGGCTTGTCCCAGACATAGGATCTAAATACTTTCTCACCTCCTTCAGCATATGTTTTTGCAACTGTCCTCTAGCAATACCAAGCTTTAAATTATATCTTTGTTCCTGCTTTGTCATGTCAATTCTGGTAGACATAGTGCTATATAAGCCAAAAGCTTGCATGAATGAATTTCTGTTAAGGATCAGTAGGGCAGTGCCATCATTCCTTTTAATTGTTTTGGAAAAAACATCATAATGGCTGGCAAGCTCTAGGAACAAATCTACATCTATGTAGACATTAGTAACAATTAATCTAGCTGAACCACAAGTCCAAGGGTTTGACACTGGGATAGCTTTATCAGAATTCTTGTAAAAGTAAGTAAAAAGTGAAAAACCTATTGTTCCCGGAGTGTCAACATCTTGTATATCATGATAATCATCCGTGAGCACATTAGCATTTGCTCTTTTATTCTGAGTAGAACCAGGAAGCAATCTGAGGAATTCATAAGAATAATTTGGTTTTCCCTTTGCCTCCTCTTCTAGCTTTTCACTTCCACCACTAGTCAAAGCTACACTGACCGCTCTGCTCATGTTTACCATGCTTGAATCTCTTCTTCTTTACCGATACTAAAACAAATCTATCTCTGAGATTCACTTACTCCCCTATGCACAATTCTTGGGAAATAATGACTTTTAAGCAACAGAAAACTCTACAATTCTCTAATTTTTCTCTCTTTCAGAATACTTAGCTCTTCTTCATTTTTCAATTCTGAAAGCAAGATGAATTAAAATGAATACACAATGAGCCCCTTATAGTAACCATTCCAAGTACACGGCTCATAATTTGGAAAATATCAATTCTGTCTTTAATTCAACATACTGCGAAATTGATTGAAAACCTAGCCGTAGTTCCATGAGCATGACAAGAAATCAAATTCATAAAACTGAATCCTCAGAAAAACCTTATAGAATTCAATTGAGATGACATGTCTTCATGCGATTGGCTCACTATCATACATCTTAGCTACCCCTTTTTGCACAGTAATCCAAATCTAAGCCTATCATTGGATGATGAGTGACTCACATTGTCATATCAGATATTGTCGCCTTTTCTTAATATTTGGTATCAGGCGACCACGCGACTTCATACAATTTCTCTGTTGCTAACCCCAGTCTTTAACCCATGATTTTTCTAGAGACACAGTGACTACACAACTTTCCTTACCTGTTTTAACCAAAGTTATCATCTGGTGATCACGCAACAATGAAGAAATCAAAGTCACCAATGGTTAGCACTAATTCACATCCTTTTCAGAGACTACGTGACTAACCATCACTTTTATCTTTCACGGTTATCTCTTAGTTGCTAAATGTTTTCTTTCCTTTGCAAGACCCAGTGACTACCCTTAGTCACCCGATCGCAAAATACAAATGTTAAGTGTCAAAACCTTTTGAGATAATGCGATAGGTACTTTTCCCTTTACTTCATCTGACGACTTTGCGACATACCCTTAGCTCTAAGTCACGAGTACTTTTCATTTTGAACTCTCTTATTCTCAGACTTGGTGACCACCGTAGGATTTTTTTAATCACTTCATCTGACGGCTCTTACCAAATCTCCAAGTAATCTATTATACCCTTAAAATCTTCAAAGACTATGCGACAAATAGAAGCCCTTACTTAGTCTCATAGTCGCTAAATGTTTTCTTTCCTTCTGGCGACCATGAGATAAGTCCTTGAAATCCACTTACCTTTTGACACATGTCTCATTGATCATTTGTTTCTACATTGCATAACGGGAAGCTGAATCATCTCCTGAATTTGGCGACAACCCAACTATGATTTTACCTCAAACCGCATATGGTTAGTCGCAAAGTCTCAGCAACTTTCACTTTACTAGCATCATTTCTAGAGACCATTTGACTAAAGCTTTGCACAACTTACTTAACCTCAGACCCATCTAGCGATTATGTGACATAAAGATATCACAATGTCTTGTGACAAACCCTTAGCTACTGATAATTTCCTGTGACATCACGACCTATCTGTGGGTCCCTTCATATACTACTGACCTGTTCATTGATCCGGCGACTACGCGACACAAACTAAATCGTGAAGTCTGGAAATGCCAAAGGAATATTCTAATTTTGAGTGAGACTACACGACATAAGCTAATCACCAAGTTTGGAAGAAAAAGGGAATATGCCATTCAAGTTATGCAACTAGGCGATCAGAATGTAACACATGACTTAAGTGAATCAAAAAGTAACAGCAAAACATAAGAAAAAAACACCTTAGGGTTTCTTTTCAATTTGGAACACTAAACAAGACCTAGGGTTTCAAGGTTTTTGCACACTCTCATAGATTTAGACTTGAAAACCTAAAAAAATTTGACAGGGAAAAGGTATAAGAATTGAGAGACTTCTGCTTTAAACAAGAAATCAAAGAGAGAAGACCACAAAATTTTAGGTAAACTAGCCAAAACCGGGAATACAACCAACACTCTCCATTTTATTTCTAAGTTTTATCATCATTTCAGGTGTTATGCTACTCATTTTGGCTAGATTGTCAACTTTTTTCCTAATCTTTCTTTGGATTACCCGTGCTCTTAGTTGATTATGAATTTTCAATGATGACTCTTTGTAGGTTCCAAACCTAGGCATTGAAGTATCAATTGGTTTTGACAATAGAACATGAGCATGAATAGTGACTAGATCACCATCAACTTCATAACCCGTTATTGGTATCCAACATGTCCTAGGTTGCACTGCTCTCAACATACAGGTATCTATATCTACTAGAAAATAGATATCATCTTTATACTTTTCAACAATACCAATTGGGATTCTTTATCTTAATAATACCAGTTGGGATTCTTTCTCTTAAGTGCATTTTTCCTTGAAAATATTTAAAGTAACCCCACGTAAGCTTATTAAAATCATTTCCTAAAGTCCTGATACACTGCTTAATCTACATTACTATCGGTCTATCCTCTGACCAATTAGTAGGACCTATTCCAGGAAAATGATTCTACAAGTAAAAGAACATACATACCGGGAGTGATCCATATTTGAATAACTACTTCTTATCCTTCTTGATCTTATCCAGGTTCACAAATAATTGACTCATGAACATCTCACAAAGATCATATTTTTCATCTTCCTTAACCATTCTGTATGCAACATGAATAGCTCCACTAGGTATATTGTTCAACCGACTAGATGGATATACTATGTAACCTATCACCATTGAAGAAAACCTCACTTCCTTATATATTATATCCTTGATAGTCATGGATCGATGATCTTTTTTAGATTTGGTCAAGCGAGTAACCAAATTTTCAGCAATAGTTCATAGAGTTGGTGCCTCACCGGTCACACAAAATCTAGTAACTCTGTTGATTAACTCCATTGTAATATTGTGTGGCTTGTCCAAGAAAATGAATTGATCATGGACTCTTCTCAATACATATCTTATCAATTGTAGATAAAAATAATTAGGTATCTCAGCCACATAATTGAAACCTTTTTTCATAAGATGCATAATTTCCTCCTTTAATCTGAGGTCCTTACACAGTTTAAGAAACACATTGTAGATATGGTCAACTCCACGTTGTTCGATCTTGCAGTGGATGAAAGAATGAATGTATTATGTGAAAAATATGTTGGAAAATGGTCAATGCTCCCCTCGAGATTTGTGACAAGGGACTAACCGCCTCCTATAGGTTCTATAATTCTAGTGGTTGTATCAGGCATTTATAGGTCAATCTTTTGGTTCAACGATAATCACACTTGTAACAAGTGGTATCATAACTTGGTCATATGTTTGAATCCCTTCAGGTAACGCTGAGGGGGAGATTTTTGGAAAAATGGTAAGTACTCCCCTCAGGATTCATGAAAAGGGTCTAACCACCTCATGTGGGTTCTATAATTCTAGTGGTTGTATCGGGCATTGACAAGTTGATCTTTTGGTGCAACGACAATCACACTTGTAACACAATACACCATAGGGTATCAAAGATAGGGAAACCATTGGATCATTCTCATTTTATTTCATTGGATGTAACTTGAATACGATTCTTGGCTCATCAATGATGTCAACAAAAACTGGAGTGTCCATAATGAAAACAATTAACAACAACAACAATGATTCCTCTAAAGATCTTTGCAACACAAGTGATAACCTCAACTTCACCGATTAGAATTCTTCGACAACCGATTGAATTTTTTTCTCAAAATATCAATCCATAAATACAAATAAATCTCACTATGGAATGTAATCAAATGATCTTACGTAAACCTCAATAGCATGTAAAGTGATAAATGAGTTTACTTTCTCATCTTTATAATGTTTGAGAATGTAGTTGTTAGACACAGCGGTCAAAAGATGCTTTCCACCAACCACAACGGTTAAAACATAAAAATCGATATACCCATGCACAAAAATGCTTTATCTTCACTAACCATCATTAACTCACAAATAGACATCTCAAAATTCATATGAATCTTACCGCTCATGAATTTAGGGGATCGGTAAATGATTTGACTATAAGTGCTCCCCCTAAGAAAATAATGTGCTTTGTTCACCAATGGATTCTCCACATTTCCTAGAATTGTGGATTTCTCAGTCAACTCTGGTGAATTCAATTCTCCTTTCCTCCCCCATGTTTTATTCATATCATTTCCAACTTCATAAACATGAACAATTTCCTTTCCTTTAGCATTTTCATCAATGTTCACCGATTGACCTCTAGTATACTTTCTTTCTCTACATGACCTAGAAAGATGACCAACCTTGTTACAAACATAAAAAACCATACCTATTGGATTCAAGGGTCCAAAATTCATTTTGAATGGCATTAATATGTAATTCATAGCCACATGTCCATAGTTGTAACAATTATAACAAGTAACATCTGACCAGTTACCTTGATTGATAGTTCTCTAACTGTTGTAATCATATGTACACTGGTTGTTGATTCTCTCCATGCACTCATTAGATCTATGTTCAAATTTTGTTTAATTATAAAAAAATTGATGAAAAGCATTAGATCTACGATTTTAGTTATCATTTCTACTATAGGAATTTCCCGATCTAGTTGTAGGGCCTCTAGGTCTAACATTTGGACCAATAGGTTTAAACAAACATAAATTAGCAGTATGACCTACCTTATGACAATGAAAACATATCATTTTATACCTTCTCTTGTCAGTGTTATTGTTCACCTTGGGTGTTGATTTTCCTTCTGCATTGATTTCCTTAGTACCAGATGATTCACCAACTTCAAAGTTTGAAAATCTTAAACCTTGTTTCTCCTCATTCATCCTCTATCTTCCAAGTTGTTCATCAAGTTTAGTAGAAATCTTTTTGAATTTATCAAGTAGATCATTTGCATCCTTCAAATCTTATTTTACCTTTTCATTCTCTATCCTTATTCCCTCATTCTCTCTTTCCATATCATCTTTTTCTTCATTTGAGTCATGTAAATGTTCCTGCAATATAGAAACCTCTTGCTCCGATCTGAATAGTTGCTCCAACTTCTCTATTAGGGTTTCATATTTAGCCTTTAGGGTATTTTCAAAAAAATTCTTGGCATCCTTGGCAACCCTTCTTCTTTCAATTTCTTCAACCATCATGACAGATCGACTTTCAAGCTCTCTTTTCATATTTGTCACTTCTCTTTTGAGTCTATTGTTTTTATCCATCAGATCTGCAAGTGCTTCGTCAGATTCTTCATACAAACTACCTTCAGACAATTTTTCAATGTAGTCTTGACTTTCACTCAATTTCTTAGCAAGCTCTCTTCTCTTAGCAAGGGAATGCCTCATCTTTTCCTTTTGTTTATTGATAACTTTGCTTGCATCCTCAAGTTTCTTTTCATAATTGTATCCATCCATGTTGAATTATACAAATCTTTTCCTCAAGAGGTTAAGCTTAATATCAAGAGGACCAAAGCTCTAATACCAATTTTTGGAAATCTTATGAGTGGGAGGGGGGGTGAATCAGTACAAATAGGTAATGAAAAAAATTCAACCACTGATATAGGTAACTGCAATATTAATTTCAAAAAAAAAAAGCATATAACTAAAGTAAACAAATAATAGTTCACAATATCAAACATCCACAACCTCAACACACATAATAAAGATATTTTATCATGGAAACCCTTGTAAGAGGGGAAAAAAAATGGTGGGGATGACACCCACAAGCCCAATACTGCGGTAAATGATTTTTCCTAGTTAAGAGCTACAAATACCCTTTCTAAGGGTTCACCCTATTAGGATTTATTAGTACACTATTAGGAGTACAATAAGATCATTTATGATATACCTTTATAGAGGATTTCAAACCTCAATAAAGAAGATACCATGTTAAAGGATTTACAAAGAAGAACCTGTTAAAGTTCACCCTATTAAGGGATTTAACCTGCTGCAACTGTTAGAGAACAACAAGATGTGTTGATTTGTAGAATGGCACTGATTTCCTATCAGATCCTTTCTTCTCCTTTCCTTTCTAATAATTAATTTATTTATGGTCCTTCAATTCGTGATCGCCCAATATGAAAATATAATCGCAACCCTAAATTAAATGATTTAGTGCTCCTTATATAGACTGTCATTAGGTCACACAAGACCTAGAACTTTCCACCACAGAAAGCTCAAAAGAATATCCAACCTCATATAAATCAACACCAACATCATGCAATATTTCATCCCAAAATATATTTGTTGGAGATTTGCTTCTGTGCAAATAGTTGATTGTATGTTTGTCATTGATGACAACATATATTATATAGCAGTGTCCTGTAAGCAATTATCAGTACAGATATTCTGGAGCCTTACGCATTTAAATTTATATTGTAGACATGTTTTGGATGCAATGTTCATACACGTAGATTCAGATATGCAGTTCCAGTTGAGTTATGTTAATCTATTTTGGCAGTTACAATTTCTTGAGATTATATGTTAAGAGCCGACGAATTTACATTTTTTCTTGAGTTGTGCCTATCTTCAGGATATGCATGTTTGTATTCATGTTTAGTTATGAGTTAATGATTATTATCCAAAGGTGCTAAACCTATTTTAACAGAAGCGTGATGTTTGTGTTAATTTGGTAGAGCCGACTATGTGAAGTGACACGTCCACTCAATTTGAGTTGTGCAGTCCTAACTTTGATTGCATGCTTAGTTAAGCTGACAAGGAAGTTAATGAAATGTTTCTTACAGCCATCGTGACCTTATCCTTTTGGAATATACATATATCAGTTCAAATGAGATTACTAAGTGCAGAAAATGAAGTGAAAAAGAAAAGACAGAGCATAGAAGAAAGTTAGACAGTAAAAGTTGAAGATCAATGTGAAGAAGCAGAAGAAGATTACAATTCATTGGAACTGATCAAGATAGCAGGTCTACTCAAATAGTTCATTATCAGATATAGTGTATATCTGCCTTACAAAAGGTTTTAGCCTTCATCATTTAAGCAGTGAGCTCTTGGACAGTGTGTCCTCACCCCTGATAGGGTTATTTGTAAAAGACTCCTAACAGGGTCTAACCTTTGACCAGGTCTCTATACTTATTACATTGTAAACATCAACTCCTAACAGGGTTGCAAGATATTCTAACAAGGATCATTATAAACTAGTACAGTTATTTGTGGGTTCTAATTCCCACCGGGGTTTTTACCTAATTTGGCTTTCCCAGTCACCAAAATTGTGTTGTTCAATTTTGTGTTATCTTGTTGAGTTTATGTTTAAAGTTATTCTGTACTTAATTGAAAAATAATTGAATCTTGTAGATAATTGATTCACCCCCCCCCCCACCTCTCATTTATCTCTTGGGACTATTCCTAAAAATTGGTATCAGAGCCAAGTGCCTTGCAGTAAAAGCTTAACAGCTTAAGGTAGATCAGATGGCATACTTCAGAAAAGAGAGTCCTAAGGTTGATGGAGAAAATTATCTTGACTAGAAGAACAAAATGATAACACATCTACAGTGCATTGGTTTTGAGATTTTTGAAATAGCCACACAAGAAGTTGGTGTTCCCTCTCTGAAAGACCTTGCAAAAGATGATGCTACTAATAAAAAAAAGATGTATTCACCACTAATGCAATTTCCAAGGAAGCCCTTATAAGTGCATTATCTGACAGTGAATTCTCTGAGATTAAGAAAGTAGACAAAGCCTACACCATATGGAAGTGTTTGGAAAATATATTTGAAGGAGATATCCAAGCAAAGAATGCATGGAGAAAGACATGGAAAAAGAAGTATAACAACTTATAGATGCTACCTATAGAGAACATTAGAGCTTACAATCAGAGGATTAATGAAGCAGTCTCAGGAATCAGAAACAATGGTGGAGAAATTTTAGAGGAAGACATAATGGACAAACTAATGACTAAACTGACAACAGACTATGAGAGAAAGATCAATATCTTAGATGATACTATGCAATTTTCAAAAGACATCAAGAGAGAGACTTTGATCGGCAAAATCTCTTCAATTGAGATATCAAGATTGAAGATAGAACCCAAAAGTGAAACAACTTTCAAAGCCTCAGTCCATGGTAAGAAATCCTTGAGTAGCTCTAGTAACAATGAGAAAGAAGAAGTGGATACAGAACCAGAAGAAATCATTGCTATGATTTCCAAGAAAGAAAGGAAAGGTAAAGGAAAATATGAAGGAAAACTACCATTCAAATGTTTTTCATGCAACAAAGTTGGTCATTTTGCATCCAAGTGTCCTACAAGAGTCAAGAAGTTTAGATTAGATTACAAGCCCAAATATACTAAGGACTGCTATCATACTGAAGATGGTGTAACTAATAATGACTTAGGAGAAGATGAAATTGGATTCATTTCCATTAAAGACAATGAGAAAATTCTTGAAGAAATGGACAATGAAGATGAAAAAGAAGCACAAGAGTTAGCATTAGTTTCCAAAGTAGACATCAGAACTGACTAGATCATTGATAGCGGATGCTCATATCACATGAAAGGAGACAAAGACAGATTTGTACATTTGGACAAGTACAAAGGTGGTATGGTTATTTGGAGATAACACTCCCAAACCTATCATAGTCAGAGGTTCTATTACCTTAGATGGAAAGAACAAGACAGATGATGTTCTTTATGTTGATGGTTTACATCATAACCTACTAAGTGTTGGACAATTGTTGAACAAAGGATATCAGTTGGAATTCAAAGACAACAATTTCATCATTAATAACAAACAAGGAGATATGATTTCATCAAGCTCTAAGACTAAAGGTAATGTCTTTCAGCTCAATTCAGAATTAAGTTATTTTGTTGCAAAAGTATATGACAGTTGGCTATGGCACAAAAGACTTCGTCACATCAATTTTGACAACATAGTAAAGATAAGCAATGTAAAGGTAGTAAGAGACCTTCCTAGTATTGCAAGACCAGTTGATACTATGTGTAGGGAATGTGTGATGGGAAAGCATGTAAGGAGCTCATTCAGAAGAAAGCAGAACTCAGTAGAAAACAAATTGGATCTAGTGCATATAGACTTATGTGGTCCTACTCAAACAAGATCATACTATGGTGAAAGGTATTTTATTTTATTTTTTGATGATTTTTCAAGGATGATGTGGGTTGCATTCTTAAAATATAATTTTGAAGCTTTTGAGAAGTTCAAAATATTCAAAGCTAAAGTTGAAAATGAGCTTGGATTAAAACTAAAGTGTCTGAGATCAGACAGAGGAGGAGAATTCACCTCTGACCAGTTTTATGAGTATTGTGAAGCATGGGATCAAAAGGAAATTGAGTGCTCCTAGAACCCCTCAACAGAATGGGATTGTAGAAAGAAGAAATAGGATCATACTTGACATAGCATGCACTATCATGATAGAAGGAAAATTTGCACACACCTATTGGAGAGATGCAGTCAATATAGCAGTCTATACTATCAACATAATACAACTAAGGCCAGGCGCAAATAAAACACCTTATGAACTTTGGTTTGGTAATGTACCTATAGTAAAATACTTCAAAAATTTTGGAAGCAAGTGCTACATCAAGAGAGATGATGGTGTTGGTAAGTTTGATGCCAGAAGCGGTGAAGGTATTTTCCTTGGTTACTCTACTAAAAGCAAAGCATATAGATGTTTTAACTTGAGATTGAAGAAGATAATTGAAATTACCCATGTGAAGATTGATGAGAAGTTCATGATTCAAGAAAGATAATATGATTATGCACCTATGATTGAAGATGAACCCAGGCCTAGTAGTAAAGAAACAATTTTTGAAGAAATGTTTGATTGTATTAATGTATCATGCAATGACCCTGAAACAAGCAAAGACAAATCTCAGATTATAGATGAATATGTCACACCTAAAGTTCCAAAATTCACAACGAGATACCATTCAAAGGAAGATATCATTGGAGATCAAAGCAATAGAGTTTTGACAATATCTAAAGAAAAAGGTTTAACAGTTGATGAAGAGGTATGTTTACTTTCACAAATTGAACCTTTAAGTGTTGAAGATGCATCCAATGATTTAGATTGGCAAAAAGCTATGAAAGATGAATTAGATCAGATAATCAAGAGTGATACATGGGAATTGGTTCCTAGACCTTGTGACAAAAATATGATTGGAACAAAGTGGATATTCAGAAATAAGATGAATGAAGAAGGTACAGTGGTAAGAAACAAAGCAAGACTGGTATGTAAAGGATATGCGCAAAGAGAAGGAATAGACTACACTGATACATTTGCCCCTATGAGTAGACTGGAAGCTATCAAGTTGTTTTTGGCCTATGCAACATTCAAGAACTTTAAAATATCAAATGGATGTCAAGTCAGCTTTTCTGAATGGTGACTTGAAGGAAGAAGTTTACATAGAACATCATGAAGGATTTAGTTTATCAGACAAACCAAACATAGTATGTAGACTAAAGAAATCCCTTTATGGACTTAAAAAGGCCCCAAGAGCTTGGTATGAGAGACTTGATGGTTACTTGACAAAGATTGGATTCAAAAAGGGAGCAGCAGATTGCAACTTATTGATGAGAGAGACACCAGATGGACTACTACTTGTTGCTATCTTTGTTGATGACATTATCTTTGGAGGTGATGAAAAGCTTAGTGCAGAGTTCACCAATGAGATGCAAAGTGAGTTTGAAATGAGCATGATTGGACCTATCAAATATTTTTTGGGATTGAATGTAAAATAAACAGACAAAGGCATATTCATAAATTAGTCTAAGTATGTGAAGGAGATATTGAAGACTTTCAAAATGGAAGAGTACAAACCAGTAAGCACCCCCATGATAATAGGAAGCAAGCTTTCTAAAGATGATGATTCCACAGCAGTTGACAAGACACTATATAAGTCTATGATTAGAAAACTCATATATCTTACTCAATCTAGACCAGATATTTCTAATGCAGTTGGCATTGTTGGAAGATTTCCAGCTGGGCCTAAACAAAATCACCTAATGGAAATAAAAAGAATATTCAAATATTTAAAGGGGACTATAGACTATGGTTTATGGTATCCTAACTTAGAGAATATACAACTTCATGTGTATACAAATGCAGATTGGGCAGGTTGTGTTGATGACAGGAAGAGTACCTCAGGAGGAGCAATATTTATTGGAGATAGGTTGGTTACTTGGACAAGTAAGAAGCAGAATTGTATCTCTTAGTCAACAATAGAAGCTGAGTATGTTGTAGCAACATTGATTTGTTCAACAATGGTTTGGATCAAATAGATGATTAAAGACTTTGGTATTCAGATTGATTATCCTATTTTTATTCACTGTGATAACACTAGCACTATCAATATTTCAAAGAACCCTGTGATGCACTCAAAGACAAAACACATTGAGATCAAATATAATTTTCTAAGAGGAAAATTTGCAGACAAAGAAGTAAAGTTGGACTATGTGAGCACTAAAGAATAGCTAGGAGAGATTTTTACAAAGCCTTTATCAAAAGATACTTTTGCGTATCTCAAGGAGAAGCTGGGAGTAATTCCCTTTCCTGAGTCTGATTAGAATTTGTAGCAAGAGCATCATTCCTAGGTGACTAATAAATGGTTGACTACTCTACTTCTGTAGTAGTACCTGTGCTTAAATGTTTTTGGCACCCTTTTCCATTGATGTCAAAGGGGGATTATATAGTAAGGGGGAGCATATACTTTGGGGGAGTATACAGTAATGAAAAATACAGTAAAAAAGAGATGTAGCAGTTAAGAGGAGCTTTTGATGAGGATATTGAGAAGATTGTAAAAAGAAGGAGGATACTTTGGGTTGATGGTGTTTTTCATATCATATGTTGCCATCAATGTCAAAGGGGGACATTTTTGGAGATTTGCTTCTGTGCAAATAGTTGATTGTATGTTTGTCATTGATGACAGCATATATTATACAACAGTGTCCTGTAAGCAATTATCAGTACAGATATTCTGGAGCCTTGCGCATTTATATATATATTGTAGACATGTTCTAGATGCAATGTTCATACACGTAGATTCAGATATGTAGTTACAGCTGAGTTATGTTAATCTATTTTGGCAATTACAGTTTCTGGAGATTATCTGTTAAGAGCCAACAAATTTACATTGTTTCTTGAGTTGCGCCTATCTTTGGGATATGCATGTTTGTATTCATGTTTAGTTATGAGTTAATGATGATTATCCAAAGGCGCTAAACTTGTTTTAACAGAAGTGTGATGTTTGAGTTAATTTGGTAGAGCCGACTATGTGAAGCGACGCGTCCACTCAATTTGAGTTGTGCGGTCCTAACTTTGATTGCGTGCTTATTTAAGCCGACAAGGAAGTTACTAAAATATTTCCTACAGTCGTCGTGACCTTATCCTTGGGGAATATATATATATA
>MU226267.1:2749185-2761352 GCA_018584345.1 Thuja plicata | reverse complement strand
TATATATATATATATATATATATATCTTTTTCATCATCTTGTCAGCTCTCAAATACAATACAAAATAGAATAAATACTTATACAAAAAGTAAATACAATTTCAGCGCTCTTGTACTATCAAATTATAGGTAATTCAAAATAAAAATCCAATTTACCATGTTTGGCTTCAACCTTATATTTCCTCAATCATTGCGACTCTTCATATGCTTTGTTTCATTGTCTTTGCATGTCTTTAAAACACTCTAACTCTCTGCGATCAACACCAAAACAAAAGCGACCTTAATTGAAGGTCATACATATCTCATAGTGTCTTCCTCTAGGCTCACAAGTCATAAACTATCATATATAATCTTTGTTGTCCAAAACAATAATGTTATACTCTGTACTTTTGTTTCTATACTTAGTCATTTTGAAGACTGTATCTCCAAAATTGTACTTGACTCCAAGAAATCATTATATCATATGTGTTGCCATAAATGAAAACCCTCAAGTGTCTCATATCATACCAAAAACATCACTTTCCAACAATCTCTTCCTTTGACATTGATGGAAACACTTAGTGAAAAATGACTAAGTGTCCCAACTCACTGTTCTCTCTTTCTTTTCTGCTTTTCTCATTTTTCTTCTCTTCTCCCCCTTTGACAACAATGGCAAAGGTGTACTCAAATTTTAATAAAATGTAGAATTACTGCTTGCTCACCAATTTAAGAACATCTTGAAATGAATCTTCCATGATTTTCACTTTTGCATTCCATGACTCTATCAACAATTGAATAACATGTATTATTCCATTCAGTGCATAGGATGAGGTCTATGTTGCCTTTAACTCTATGGGCATAGAATTTGTCAATGAATCTACAATCTTCTCCATATCAGATAGATGAACTTCAAGAATTGATAGCTTGGGAGATATTAGACTCCTCAGCAAATGAAATCTTGTCATTACTTTCCCTTTCTCTATATCCATGACATTCATCTTTATGTTCTTCCTCTTGTTGTCCCTCTTCTACATTTGTCATTGTATTATCAATGTTTCCTTCAAATGGGTCTTTTTCATCAAGTGAAGTGTCAAGGGTCACAGGCACACCAGAAACATAGAAATCTGGTTACTTGTCAGTACTTACTTTGCTTCTCTCAACATTTTCCTCAACCGCCTTAGAGCTCTCTCCAATTCCTATAGGTGTAGGCATAGTAAATTTAGGAGGTGAATTTTTCTTAGGAATATTTCTCATAATTATATAATCTAATGCCTTTTGAGTATCCTCTATGACTTCATCATATCTTATGCCCATAATTTTCACTCATCTTTCTTTTGTTCTCAACAAAGTTTTGAGTTCTTCAAGTATTCTTTCTCTCTCTTGTATAGAAACTACTAGAAACATATCCTCAATAGCTTTACTCCTAATTTCCTTATCTTCTATAAGTTCAAGTTGTTTTCTAATCTCTAGTTTACCATACAATTCCTCAAGTATACTTCCCTCTATCTCTAATAGATTCTTCTTGAAAATAAGTAGATGATTAATTACTATGTCCTCAATCACTAGTTTGTCAAATGCCTCATACCTATCATAATATTTATCCAACGAGACAAGATTCCCTTGCTCCATAGCTCTTTTCTCTAGCATCTTCAAATCTGGCTTCCATAAATGTCTTTCATTTGTGGTCTCTTTTTCAACTTTCTTCTCTTCTCCTTCAATCCTCTGTTCCTTAGGAGGTGAATTCAGTTTAGTGGATCTTGTGTTTCTCTGAGGTACAAGCTTTTTTTCTCTTCATGTGATGTATTTTTTTGTGGTGAGGGTGTAGATACATCTATCAATGTAGAAAGTGGACTAACAACCTACACAACTTTTGGAGGTGGAAGGGCTGCAGTAGCAGTTCTTGCCAACCCAAAGGATCTCTCTTCTATATTCTTCCTTACTTATCTCATCTCCTCTTTAGTTATTCATGTCTTAGCTGCACAATCATCAATTATTTTTTCTACTCTTCTCTTCCTCATACCTCTAGTCTTATCTTCTCTAATTGTATCTGATTTCTCTTCATATGTGCCCCATCTCTCCTTAGATGTATCAACTTCAAATGCCAAAACATGTTCAACTTGCATGATTAAAACTTCTGAACTGACCTCATATCCCATAGGGTAACATCATTTCTTGCTTGGTACAACTTCCTCAAAACATACACAATCAATTTCAAACATGAAACATATTGTATCCTTATATCTCTCAACCAACTCTTCAGGAATTTTGAATCTTTCTTTCATTTGCCTATGAAGTATTTTGGTCATCCCAAATATTTCTCCATCTACCCATGTGTTGTTTTGTCTTCTGTAACTCTGTGATATCTGAATACCAATGGGTATGTTGTCTTTCCATGCTCTAGGGTGCATTCTAGGGAACTTATGCTCAATATGGATATACATGTGAACTAGAAGTGAGCAAAATCTAAAAGCCTTAGATTTATCCTTCGTGACTAACTTCACATTTTCTAAAAATTATTGTGCTATAACCTTGCATAGGTTGAATGTAATTTTTTCCTTTACCATCCTATAAGCCATCATAATAACTCCTTTTGAGACTAAATTAGGTCTATTTCTTTAGTAAAGTTTATACCCAAGTATCATTGCAATAAGTCTTACATCCTGTAGGAAAATGTCATTCAGTGTCATTTCTCGCCAGTCCCATTTTGAATGTGTTAGGGTTTCAACTTTTTTCTTTTTATATTTTTTTTAGCTATAGGGATAAATCCAGTGATATCTAGCCCAGTTATGTCATGAATTGACTCAGTACAGTTCTTAACAGGTTCATCTCCTATCCAGAAGAATTGGTCATGAACTCTGCTAAGTATAATTTTGAGCCATTCTTCTTCACTGAATTCATACAAGTCCATCATTTTCATAATGCTCAAGTTGTCTAGGTGTTTTAACTCATCCTTAATTTTACCATCATCACCTAACATGTCTCCCATTTCAGTAGCAATCTCATCATCTCCCAATGTCTCATATTTGCAATGTATATAAGCCCTAATATCCTCTACGTGCTAGATATCGTGTGGTGTTTGGGAAAAATCTCCTTCAGGGATGTTTCTTAAATTTATATCTAGTCTATCCACAACATCATAAATCAATGGAGAATCCATAACTTTTTCTTGAGTGGATAATCTAAATACCTTAAACATGTTGAATTACAAACTTTCGCTTTGATCAATCATGCAATCTCGCTTCTAGGTAGACTGATAAGCTCTACACTCTGGTCTCCTTCATCATTGCTCTTCAAATGGTGAAGAAATAAGTAACTCATATGTCTTTTATTCATCTCTAAGTGAGAAAATGCACATTACCCAATAAACTCAACTTCTCACACTGTCCAGTCAATCACAAATCTCATGATCATGGAATATGAATCATCTAATGTTGTGGTCACAGATATAGGTTCCATAATGTATGCATACACTATAACCAAGCTCGCATGAGCTTAATCCTTAGAATTAGGGGCTAGATATAATCTAGTTTCTTTATGCAATGCTCCCCCTAAGGCCATGTTTGGCCATTTAGGTCGATGTAGTATTGTTAGCATCAGGTGAAGATTTAGTAGCATCTACTGTCTCTCCTTGAACCAATATCTCTTTTGACTATTTGACTTTCCATACCTTACCACATATGTTGTCTTTTTATTTCTTGTAACAATTGTCAAATTCACTTTTGTATTTTGCAAGACTCTTACCAGTATCACTGTCATTCCTCTTTATATCCATAGGAGGTGGTACTCTTATGTTGTCTTCTCTATTGTACCTACAAAACTTTTCTATATGCCCTGGATTGTTACATTTATAGCATATAGTAGAGGTTTGTTCTGATTTACCTACAACTTACAATACCTTGTGATGTGCCCAAGGTTATTACATTTGTAACATGTGGTTTTAATTGTTGACTCTCCTTTGATGTTATCTTGTGTATATATAGATTGATCAGGTTTCTTGCATTCTTCTTTCTTGTGCCCATATGCATGGCAATTCAAATAATAACCAGAAAAATATTTGAAAGGAGCTTTACCTCTACAATCTCTCTTCATGTGTCCAAACTTGTTACATCCAAAACATCTACCTCTGGAAGGTCTGATATTTTCTTTAGGTTCTTCAAGAATAGGTTTCTCTACATTAGTCTCTGCATCAAATTTTTCTTCTTGATTCTTAGAAAATTCATCTTCATTGAAGCCAAAACCAGTCATATCTCCTTTAGGTTTTTGTCTTTCTCTTTGTTCATCGATCAATTCACTCTCATATGAAGTCTCTCAATATGTTTCTTTGCTTCAAAAAGTTCACCTTTAATGATCTGATTATATTTCTCTAATTCTAGGTACTTTTTCTTGTAGTGGTCAAGTTTAGTCTTCATCTGTCCCATCAGAACATTAGCATCCTTCAATGCTTCTTCGGTTTTATTCTTAGCATCCTTTTCTTGTCGAAACTCTTTAGCCAACGATTCATGATTAAGCTTTAGAGTATCATTATCTTGTTCAATTTATTTCATCGGATTTGAATTATCATTGTCTGAATCCTCTTTTATTTGAACCATAAGATCCTATCTTTGACTCCTAGAAAATTCAACTTTATCTTTTAGTTTCTTAATGAGTCCTCCAGCTCTTCTTAGTTTGAATCTCAAGTCACCATTCTCTACTTTTTCTTTGTCAAGGTATTCAAGTGTTGCTTCAAAGTTTTCTTCCAAACTTTTAGAATCCATCTTTATCTCCCTTAAGCTGTTAAAATTTCTCTTCTAGGGCCAACAAATCTGGTAACAATGGTTAGGATTAAGTAATACTGAGGGGGGGGGGGGTGAATCAGTATTACAAAACTTTAAATTAAACTTAAACCAATTCCAAATAAACCATATGATTGCAGAAATGAAAAGAACATAATCAAATAACACACAACTCGTAACACCATTATTGTTTGTCAAGGAAACCCTAGCCAAGGGAAAACCCTGATGGGGATGGTACCCACAAGCATGCACTAAAGTATAATGTCCCTATTAGGAGACCAAGCCATGTTAGGAGCTGAATATTACATAGTACATTTCCTTGTTAAATGAATTTTAACCCTGTTAAAGGTATACAACACCCTTTTAGGGGTACACTGAGCTTACAGCTCTTACAATCAATGCTTTTGTTACAAAGTGTTCTCAGTCATGAAAAAAAAAAGCATCTCCAATGATTAGATAGTTCTAGTTGTAGATTTCAATAATATATGTCAACCTCTAATCTTGCATCTGTCATCAATCATCTCTAACATCTCTTTCATACACTTGCTTCTTTTCACTTTACAATTGTTCTTCATATATATATCTTTTCATCATCTAGTTGGCTCTCAAATACAATACAAAATAGAATAAATACTTATACAAAAAGTAAATACAATTTTGGTGCTCTTGTAATATCAAATTATAGGTAATTCACAATAACAATCCAACTTAGCACGTTTGGATTTGACCTTATATTCCCTCAATCATCATGATTGGTCATCTGCTCTGTTTCACTGTTCCACTTTCTTTGCATGTATTCAAAACACTCTAACTCTCTGCGATCAACACCAAAACACAAGAGACCTTAAATGAAGGTCATACATATCTGATAGTGTCTTCCTCTAAGCTCACAAGTCATTAACTATCATATATAATCTTTGTTGTCCAAAACAATATTGTTATACTCTATACTTTTGTTTCTATACTTAGTCATTTTGAAGACTATATCTCCAAAATTGTACTTGAATCCAAGTGATCATTATATCATATTTTTTTCCATCAATTAAAACCCTCAAGTGTCCCATATCATACCAAAAATGTCACTTTCCAACAGAGAGAAAATTTTATTCCCCAATATAAAGCCATACCCTTTACTTGGTTATTGGTGAAGCCATTCAAGTTACAAGCAAAGGCCATAATCAATTTCCCATTGAGCTTGTGCCAACTAGGATTAGGAGGTTTCTACTTGGAATTTATTTTGGCTATTATTTTGGAACTATCTTTAGCATACTCCTTAGGAAAATCCCATTTTTTCATTAAAAGGAACTGGGGGTAAGCTAGGAATTTCCAAGTGGTGATGAAAAAAATCTCCAACAAAATTTTACATAAAGATCTGAAGACATTCTCCATAGGGTTTTTAGCATCCCTAAAAATTCTATTTTTCCTTTCTTTCCACAAGCTCCAACGAAGATGGGGGTATTTGTATCCAAAGCTATTTAACCAAGGGGTTATAGGTAGGTCCTCTCCATTCAAAGATAAATTGTTGTAAACCACTATTGGTAACCCAAGGTATTTCCATATTTGACATCACCAATTCACATGTCTCTTTATCAAATTGACAATGGAGAATAATGTGAGGATTAGAGTCTTCCTTCTTATAGAGAACACGCATTTTGGTAGTTGAAATCCCCTTTTGATAAGGTTGTCTTGAGTTAATATTTTATTATGTATTATCATCCACCATAAAAAAATGATTTTAGGAATCAAATTGGGGTTCCACACCTTTCTCCAGTAGTTTTTTAATGTTTCATATTGTGTCAGTAGTCTCTAAATAGATTTAACAAATAATTGTCCCTTATGATATTTTTTCCATAAAAACTTATCCTCTCTTAGGAATAGTGGAACTATAACCCTATTTATTATCTTTTACAGTTTATTATCCTTTTGAATCAGGTTAGGGTAGTTTTAACAACATTGATCAAGGTCTTTCCATCTCCTCAATGGAGATATATAATCAAAAACCTATGAACCAAATAAACCTTTAGAAATTTCCTTGATAATTCTAAAACTTTGATGGGAGCCAAGGTATTATCCCCAACCCAAACATCATCCCAGAATCTAATAATTCTTCCACTATTTTAGTCCATTTTGTATGAGGTTTCTGCACTTGAGGATGTTATTCCAAATCTTTGAACTAGTAGGATAACTAGGGGTAGAAAGGATTCTATAATTTTTTTCAAAATTAAGATATTTATCCCTCGTGAAATTACACCAGACAATGTTGTTGAGTGAAATTTTATATCCTATCTTGGATATTAATGCTTTATTTTGAACAGTCAATCTCCTAATACCTAATACTGGTTGTCTCTTAGGTTTACACATTGTATCCCAATTGACAATAGCCAGTCTTTTCTTTTCCTCCAACCTATTCCAAAAAAGATCCTCTAAATTCTTTCTAATTTATCTACCTTATTACCTGTAATTCTAAAATAGGACTGGACTACCTTGAAGTGAAGCAACAAGAAGTTGGAGCTTCCCCCAACTATTGAGTATTTTACCTTTCCATCCTACCAACTTCTTCTACATTATTTCCCAAAATGAGTTCCAAAAGGTTGGGATCACATCCTTGATTGTAAGGGGAAGGCCAAGGTAGGTACTAGGAAGAGAAACACTCTGGAAACTTAGGGAGTTTGGAATCTTCCAAGAAGTATCAATTTTTCATGTGATCTTATCGTAGATCTCATCACTAGTTATCTCATTGCATAGGATAAAGACACTTATCATGATCTTGTTTATTACTACCTTTCAACATTTCTTAAATATAAGAAAGGAATAATATGTACATTTTAAAATCATTAATGGACCATATTCAAGTAATATTTATCTTTCGCTACTATCTTGTAGATGGATTCCATTGATTTTACAAGTAATTTTGGGAGCTTGAGTTCATTTTTGACTAATAATTTATCCTTGAAATTTATGGTAGTAGATTACCACAGAGATATTTGGTTTATGGATAAGCCATTATGAAATTCAGTGTCATGCTAAAGGAGCCAAGACTTGATGGATTTCTAAGCCTTCAAATGAAGTTTTTCAAAATTGTTCCACCATAGGGAGATACAAATGATATGCAAATCCTTAACATGAATTTATAGGATTTGTTAATTTTAATCACTCTTACAATCCACTTTACCTAGAACATAATTTATTGTCTCTAAACAATAATTAATCCCAATTTCTAGAGTCTCTAGCAGGACAACATAGGTCACATTCCACTCTATGAAACCATGTGTCATGGTTATATTTGAACCAAAAATATTATGTAGAATTTTCTCGAATTTAGGATAATATACCTTAGAAGGTACCCAAAATGAGGACTAATAAATATGCATAGCTAATAGAGCCTAGGAAAATATTAAGAATTATCATGCAAATAAAGTGGAATGATGATCAAATAACCCAAGTTATTCTCAATTCTATCCACCACAAGCTAGTCAAAGTATTGATGGATTGTCTTGAAAGGCAAAGGAAACACCATAAGATTTGGAAACCTCCCTTTGGTAAATTTACTTGCACCCATAGGGTTGAAACTAGAGAAGAAGAGGAGAAATAGATTACATATAAAGATCTATCTTTCTACATTGCATATGTGGACTAGAAGTTAAAAAAAAAGGGTGTTCAAACATTTAAAGTTTTATTGATGTTATTATCATCCTTAATCAAAGTGAGGAAAAATTCATTAGGAAAATGACCATTAATAACATTTTGAGGACATTCCTCCATCAAATAGCTTCCACCACCACACCCCTACATTCTAAGATAGTTGAATTAGCTATTAGAAGGGATATACCTTAAAAATGCTTTTGTTAGATGACATTAGTAAGAAGGTAGCTAGAACCCTGGTCAACCAATAAATATAGTAATTCTACTAGAGGCCAACCATACCAATAACATATCAAAAGACCAAATTTCTTGAATTGGGTATAAATTATAGTGAGGCACAAATACATATATCTGTTAGAATAGTCCCAAAGGATAACTGAGAGGGTGAATCAGTTATCAGTTACTTCAGTTCTTTTCTTTACTTAGATATCAATTAACATAAATTAAATGTACATTCAAATAACACAATAGAGAACACAACAATTTTGGTTACGGGGAAACCAAATAGGTAAAAACCCCGATGAGAATTAGCACCCACAAAGAACTGTACTTGAGTATAATTATCCTGGTTAAGAGATCTTGCAACCCTATTAGGAGTTGTTCTTTACAATGCAATAAGTACAGAGACATGGTTAAAGGTTGGACCCTATTAGGAGTCTTTTACAAGTAACCTGGTTAAGGGTGAGGACTCACTATCCAAAAGCTCACTGCTAAAATGATGAAGGCTACTACCTTCAGTAGAACAGATATACACTATATCTAATAGATGAACTATTTGAGTAGAACTATTGTCTTGATCAGTTCCATTGTGTTGTATACTTCCACTTCTTCTTCACATAGATCTTTTCTTGATGAATGAAATGTCTCTACTGTCCCAAAACAACAGACATTCTATCCTACTCTTTTTCTGTCTTTATTCTTCTCATTCACACTTGGCGTTCATCAATTGAACTACTATAAGTATCCTCTCCAAAGGATGTGATCTTCATTGGCTCTAGGAGTCCCTTCAATACTTGTTTGGTCAGCCACATCATCCACACAACCTAATTAAAAACACACAACTCATACTGAATAGACGCGACGCTCCACAAAGTCGGCTCCACCAAATTAACTCCAACTTCACGATTCTAATAGAAAATGTTTGGCACCTTTAGATAAGTATCTTTAACTCATAACTAAACATGAATACAACCATGCATATCCCAAAGATAGGCGCAACTCAAGAAATAATTTAATTACGTCGGCTCTTCACAGATAGTCTTCAATCTCTATAACTATCATAACTGATTAACATAACTCTATTGAAACTTCATATCTGACTCAGTATGAATGCACATAGAATCTAGAACATGTATACACCATGGAAATTAACACGCATAGCTCCAGAACATCTGTACTGATAATTGCATATAGAATACTGTTGTATATTATATGTTGTCATCAATGACAAACATACAATCAATTATTTGCACAGAAACAAATCTCCAACAATCTTCGCCTTTGACATTGATGGCAACATATGATATCATCAATCCAAAGTGTCTTCCTTCTTTTTACTATCTTCTCAATATCCTCATCAAAATTTCCTCTTTACTATTGCTGCTCTATATACTCCCCCTTATTAATACTCCCCCTTTGACATCAATGACAAAGGGTGTTAAACACCATTAAGCACAGGTACAACTCCAGAGGTAGAGTATTCAACCATTCATTAGTCACCAAGGACTGATGTTCTTGCTAAAAGTTCTAATCATACTCAGGAAAGGGAATTACTCCCAACTTCTCCCTGAGATACTCAAAAGTATCTTTTGATAATGGTTTTGTAAAAAATATCTACTAATTGTTCTTTAGTGCTCACATAATCCAACTTTACTTCTCTGTCTGCAACTTTTTCTCTTAGAAAATGGTATTTGATCTCAATGTGTTTTGTCTTTGCATGCATCACATGGTTCTTTGACATATTAATAGTACTAGTGTTGTCACAGTGAATAACAATAGGATAATCAATGTGAATACCAAAGTGTTTAATTGTCTTTTTGATCCAAACCATTGTTGAACAATTCAATGCTGCTACAACATACTCAGCTTCTGTTGTTGACTGAGAGATAGAATTCTTCTTTTTACTTGTCCAAGTGACCAATCTGTCTCCAAGAAATACTGATCCTCCTGATGTACTCTTTCTATCATCAACACAACCTACCCAATCTACATCTATGTACACATGAAGTTGTATATTCTCTGAGTTAGGATACCATAAACCATAGTCAATAGTCCCTTTTAAGTATCTGAATATTCTTTTCATTGCCATTAGATGATTTTTCTTAGGTACAGTTGCAAATCTTCCAACAATGCCAACTACATTAGAAATATCGGGTCTAGATTGAGGAAGATATATGATTTTTCCAATCATAGACTTGTATATGGTCTTTTCAACTGCTGTGGAATCATCGTCTTTAGAAATCTTCCTTCCTGTTATCATGGGGGTGCTTACTGGTTTGCAATCTTCCATCTTGAAAGTCTTCAATATCTCCTTCACATACTTAGACTGATTTATGAATATGCCTTTGTCTGTTTGTTTTACATTCAATCCAAGAAAGTATTTGATAGGTCCATTCATGCTCATTTCAAATTCACTTTTCATTTCTTTGGCAAATTCTACACTAAGTTTGTCATTACCTCCAAAGATAATGTCATCAACAAAAATAGCAATGAGTAGTAGTCCTTCATCTGTCTCTCTTATGAATAAATTACAGTATGTTGCTCCTTTTCTGAATCCTATCTTTGTTAAGTAACCATCAAGTCTCTCATACCGTGCTCTTGGGGCCAGTTTAAGTCCATAAAGTGATTTCTTTAATCTGCATACCATGTCTAGTTTATCTGAAAGTTTGAATCCTTCAGGCTTCTCTATGTAGACTTCTTCCTTCAAGTCACCATTCAAAAAAGCTGACTTGACATCCATTTGGTATACCTTAAAGTTCTTGAATGTTGCATATGCCAAAAACAACTTGATAGCTTCAAGTCTGCTCACAAGGGCAAATGTATTAGTGTAGTCTATTCCTTCTCTCTACGCATATCCTTTACATACTAATATTTCTTTTGACCTTACCACTATGCCTTCTTCATTCATTTTGTTCCTGAATATCCACTTTGTTCAAATCACATTCTTGTCATGAGGTCTAGGGACCAGTTCCCATGTTTCCTTCTTGATTATTTGATCTAATTCTTCTTGCATGGCACTTTCCCAATCTGAATCTTTGCATGCATCTTCAACACTTAAGGGTTCAATCTGTGAAAGTAAGCATACCTCTTCATCAACGGTTGAACCTTTTTCTCTAGATCTTGTCATGACTTTTGCGCTCTGATCTCCAATGATATCTTCCTTAGAGTGGTATTTGGATGTGTATCTTGAGTTCTTAGGAGTGATACTTTCATCTATAATCTATGATTCTTCTTCACTTGGTTCAAGATTGTTACATGAAACATCAATACAGTCAAACATTTCTTCAATAACTATGTCCTTATTGATGCATCTGGGCTCATCTTCAATCATGGGAGCATAGTCATAATATCTTTATTGAATCACAAACTTCTCATCAATCTTTACATGAGTACTTTCAATGATCTTCTTTAATCTTAGATTAAAACATGTATAGGCTTTGCTTTTAGTAGAGTAACCAAGAAAAATACCTTCATCGCTTCTAGCATCAAACTTGCCAATGCTATCATCTCTCTTGATGTAGCACTTGCTTCCAAAGATTCTGAAGTATTTTACAGT
>MU226267.1:2719916-2733640 GCA_018584345.1 Thuja plicata | reverse complement strand
TCATGGAAACTCTTCTGGAGCTCCGCATTCAGTTTGTATTCGTGGGTTTGTGGATTCAGATTGGGCAGGTGACATTGACAGCAGGAGATCCACCAGTGCCTATGTGTTCACTATGTTTGGTGGTGCCGTCAGTTGGATGAGTAAGCAACAACCTGTGGTTGCTTTGTCCACAGCAGAAGTAGAGTACATGGTAGCTACTCATGCTTGTAAGGAAGCCATTTGGCTTAAGAGATTGTGTTGGGATGTTGGTGTTGATGCAGGACATGTTATAATTTGTTGCGACAGTCAGAGTGCTATTTGTCTTGCGAAGAATCCAACTTTCCATGCCAGAACCAAGCACATTGATGTGCGGTTTCACTTTGTGAGAGATATGGTAGAGGATGGAAAGGTAAGTTTGGAGAAGGTAGATACGGTAAAGAATGTTGCGGATGCATTGACAAAACCTGTGGGCATAGAGAAGTTCAGATGGTGTTCGGAGTCTATGGGCCTCTCAGCCTATAGCAATTAAATCATGTTATTTCCTTTGGCTCTTACAAGGTGTTCGACAAGTGGGAGAATGTTAGGAATAAGGTGTCTCAACCTTGTACATTTCCTTACATTTGATATTTTCCAAATGTCGGCACTTTGGACAATGTGTAAGGTAATCATGACTGATACGATTATAACGGATTCCTATGACGGTCATTAATATTTGTAAGAGCTAATTGTGGAAGTTTGATGATGGGTGAAGACATGCAAGACATGTGGCAACTAATCAGTTGAGTACTGTACACTATTCTGCAATCGTGGGGTTTGGGGAATGGTAAAACCCTAATACGGCTGCCTTTGGAAGTTGCCCTAAAAAGTGAAGCGCATAATATAAGCATTTTTTAGGGTTGCGAATCAAAGAGAAGTTACTATATTGTTGGAAAGTTTTTATGCTGTCGAATTTGTCTTCAAGTGTTGATTATCTCCTGAAAGAACTTGCATTGCAAGTGTATTGTAAACATTATTAGTTTTGATTAATACATTGTGCAGGTTTTGGAGTGCTGGGGTTTTTTACCGAAAGGTTTTCCCCAGGGTAAATCATTGTGTTATTCTCATTTTTCTATGTATGCATGTTATTCTATTATCATTCTGTAATTGCTAAGGGTTAAATCTGAATTTGCATGATCCTTTTCTCGGGAGTTTAGCGTAGGGAACTGTTTTCCGCACACTTAGTTTCCTTTCAAGATGATTGGGTTGGGATCCTTACCCAGCCGGGTGTTAAACTTAGCTAGCTCTGGTTATGGTGTCCTTAGTTTTTTGTCTAAGATATTTTGAGGCATGCGGTGCCTATAATATCTCTTTTACTATGTTGTTTAAGACTTTGTTGTTGTTGTTGTTAATGACTAGTTTTAGGATTATGTTGTTCATTAGGTTAGTTTTTTGTTATAGTTATCATATGACTGGCTATATGGTTTCTATGTTACCGGTTTACAGTTGGACTCTGAACTCTTACCTTTATACTGCTATTTGTTTTTTATATTCTTGGTGTGATGTTAATGTGTTGTTAACATGCTCCTGGATACTTTATGTTAAGCATGTTTGGCTTGGCTGTATGGGCCAACACCCTTGATATTGTTGCTTTTATATATCAAAAACATTGAGGATTATTAAAGTACAATTTATCAATTTCAACATAGTACCCTCCCAAGAGATTCAATAATGTGGTCTAGGGATGGCTAGCAAGAAAAGGATAAACAAGAGGATTCTATCCAAACTTGCACGATAAGATCCCCCCTTATACAAACTAGCATAAGACTCCTTATGAGATCTATTGTTACCACCTTTATGGTTGTTGACATTAGTCCATCCTTCCTCATTTTTTTTGGAGACAATTTATACATGGTTTGAGGGTTGGTTTGGCCTCACAACTGGTTAACAAATAATTAAAACTTTGTGTGTTCAAAGGATTGGCACCAAACATTAGGGTTTAGCAAGTTGATATACTCAACTCTCTAGACATGGCACATGTTGCCAATTTGTATGTTAATAATTTTCTCGAAACCTTAGTATACGCTTATTTCCCAACAAACTCAACATTAAGGATTATTGAAGTATAATTTATCAATTTCAACATAACACCCTCCCAAGAGAGTCAATAATGTGGTCTAGGTATGGTTGGCAAGGAAAGGATAAACAAGGGGATTCTATCCGAACTTGCACCTTAAGAACTTGTTGGTCAAACACGCCATAACCCCTAATCCAAGGGAATAACACTAGCAAAGAGGTAAAAACATAACAAGGTTTGTCCTCAAAATAGAATCTACATGGTTAACTTCCTCCAAGCAAAATAGAAAAATTCTTGATTAAATTTTGGATTGTATTAGTTTAACCCCTAGCTTTAAGCATACTTTCAAATTAGATTTTTCTTACAAAATATCCTATTTGAGTAAATTGATCAAACCATTTTGCATGCATTAACAAACTCTTGAAGCAAAAGAACAACATCTAGAGGGTTTTCAAAACTCTTACCTCGGGGAAGACACTTGGGACAAACTCTCAAGGTTTGTTTACAACAAATTTTACAATGTTTCACTCCAAGACCAGCCATTTCAAAATGAACAATTGAACTTTTTGATTTGGGTGTAATACATAGATATAAATTCCCCAAAAGTAAGAAAACCTAAAATACATCCATAATAAATAAAAGAGGTAAAATAGTCACATTCTTCATACTAAGAGGAAGTGTGTTTTTTTTATTTCTTTTTTTAAGGCCTATCCCAACCCCCCTCTCTCACCTCCTAAACCGGGGAGCAGATTCAAACCTAGGACCATGGAGAACTACCCACAACCTCAAGCCAACTCTACTACCTGTGCAGACTATGTTTGCAAGTTATTAGTTGTAACCTTGCCCCATCCAGTAAGAACTATTACAACACCTTATATGCCCGAATTTGGAAACTTGCTGGTACACCTTCTACTTGTGCAGAAGAGGGTGACCAGTTGGAACCTACCACTTACACCTTAGCGAAGGATTTTCACAAGTAGTCCAAACCTGCTTATTACTATTTGTCTTTTCTTAGAACATGGCCTCATATACTACGAGAATCCATTTCCTTTAATCATATTTTATTGTATCAGGGTCAAAGAATTTGTCATCATTATATCACATTCATTTGAAAGCTTGCACGTAACTTATACCAACAAATATTCCTTTTATCTTCTTCACTTGTATTACAATGATAGCTCTTGCAGAGCAACTCAAAAATATTAATGATTTGATTTCAATAATGATACAGCAATAGAATAATGCACCCAATTATTTTCACATATCACAGCAGCACCAACAGCAACAGCCATTTGGATAGTTGCCCATGCTGCTACCCTTATCAATATCATAGAAACCAACTGCAATGTGCAAACCTAGTTTTGCTTGCTCAAAACTAATCTCCAATTTGAATGTCAAAAGTATGCTGGACATCCCCTACATGAAGGAGATGAGAACCCAATGCCAATTTCCTGACACCCATCTCATCCACAATACTCAAATCTTTACACACATCTACTGAGAAATGCACTCTCTCTCTGCCTCCTGCCCCAACATTAACCTTCCTGAAAGCCATCAGCTGCCTCTGTGGGCCCCCCTTATGAACCCCATCAGGAGGGCTGAAGAACAACAGAACAGCATGCCTTCCATCTATATCTCCCTGGTTGTCTACATCCACATGCACATCAAACACCTGTCCCTGACAATTAGTATGGTCAACATGGATTGAATTGCACATATTCTTCTCAAATCCTTCACAACTGTTATTTGGTGTTTGCAGGGATAATGAAACAAGCTTGGGTGCCTGCACAACAGAATGAGAGAAGGTTGTATAACTCAATCCATCACCAAACCTGTACAATGCACTTCCAGTGTAGAACCTGTAAGTTCTGCCTGGATACCCAGTTGCAGGATTAGGCCTCATGTTCATGTCTGTCATGGGCACCTTTGCAACAAAATCTTGTGGGTACCATGTTACTGGCAGTCTCCCACCTGTTTGAAAAATGACGAGGCAAGCAGGCAGTTAGTAACACCTCTGACTACATAAAAAAAAAGAAGACTAGTACATCTAGATAAAGCATACTACACAAAGAATATGGGTCATAATCAATTGGGCATGTGGGTCTGCCTGTGTTGTATACCTGGGTTGTGCTTGCCAAATATAACATCAGCCAATGCCTTTCCCCCAGCCTGGCCTGGGTATCCCACCCATAGAATACTTGATATCTTGTCATAATGTTTGGCAAAGGAAATATCCATTGGCCCCCCTGACATCACTACAAGTATCACAGGTCCTCTGGATGCTTTGGCTGTTTCAACCACCATCTGTTCTTGATGCCCAGGCAATAATAAGCTTGTCCTGTCAATCATTTCTGCTTCTATTGATAGGTCTCCACCTACAACTATCACTGTGGCATCTGCTTGAGATGCTGCCTGTGCTGCATCCCTCACTAGGTAAGGATTCCAAGGGCAGGCAATATCTTGACAGCCACGTTTATGCACAGTTTTTGTGTATATACCAAGGCCTTTAACAGGTGTTGTGTATCTGCAGGGAATACCTTTAAAACAGAAAAAATAGATGAGAAGACAAAACAGAAATCCCAAGTGCCATGGCTATCAAAACAGAAAACATAGGTTAGAAAGCAAAAATCCCAATCGCCATGGCTATCAAGAGAACTAAACTAAAATAAACGCAGCAGAGGATCGCCATACACAGTTACATATAGTATACAGGGTAATCAGCTAGCATATATGCCATGGCCAAGCATAGAAGGAACAAGAATCTAGAACATTTGTTAAATTTTAGCCCCACTATCAGTCTTGCCCAATTCCAAAAATAGGACCAAATTGAGCTTCATAAGGCTAAACTCTGGCACATTCCTTTCATACTCATTACCAATCCTAAGCCTGTAAAGCAAACTTGGAAGAGAAAACCTGCATGGCAATTTTTTGGAATTAACTTAATACCTGCATAATTACCAATCATAGTATCCTTTGCAGCTGCATTGGGTCCAATAACAGCCAAGGTTCTGATGTTGGTTGGTGAAAATGGCAATGCTCTGTTGTTGTTTTTTAGGAGTACTATTCCCTCCCTGGCTGCCCTCACAGACAGTCTGTGATGTTCGGGAGTGCAGACATCCGCAGGACCAAGTTTACCATATGGCTGGAATGCAGGATCACCATCAAACAATCCTAGGCGCATTTGAACAGAGAAAGAGTTGAATAAAGCCCTGTCTACCACAGACTCCTGCAATTTGCCAATTTTTACTGCTGCTTCAGTATGATCTCCAAGGAATCTTCCACAATTGAGATCCAATCCTATTCAAGACACAGAGAAATAAACAACCCACAGTTGAATAAATACCCAATTTATAATTAAGCCCATGGCACCATGCTTTGTAAGTTACAACACAAAAAGTATTTTTTACTGACCAGCTCCCATAACATCTGCTACTGTTCTCTCAGGTGTTGTTGTGAAGTGCATAGTGTTGTATATAACATCTGCTGAATCACAATCTGAAGATATATATCTGCACAATTCCACAATAATTTTTTTTCTTTAAACAATTATCTAGACATTAAATGTTTCTTCCAAGAAACAATAATCACAGCTTCACACTCTTAAAAAAAACCTGAAATCTTGTGACATATTAAAACCCAACATCACTGAGCTAAAAACATGCTTTGGCCTATTATTTACCCATTCAATCCCCATTTTCCCCTGATATTTCCATTAAGCAGTACTGGATCTGCACAGGTTGGAACTCCATTGACTTTATTATAAGAGCACATAACACTGGCAACATGCCCATCAGTCACACAAGCCCTAAAAGGTGGATTATAAGTGTCATCCAAGTCCTGCTGTGTAACCTGCAATCATAGAAACACCATTGAAACTCTTAGAACTAAAAAATCACTGAAACTACAATGAATATCCACACAGAATCTATAACAACTATAATTCATCAGGGCCTTTACAGTTCTACATCAAAATCCATGCATAATATAATCCATCTTCTGAACTATACCCTAGCATCAAAGTGAAAACGATCAATTTGATTCCAGTTATCTAAATCATAAGCAGTAAAATGCTTGCAGCAAGCAGCAACTTTCAATCTATTAGGGTCCCCTCCATCTGTTGACTGCAGTCCTCTAACATAGTGTACTGCAAAATTGCTAGTAAGCAGAGGATCCTCTCCTGGAGTTTCTTGTCCTCTACCCCATCTGGGGTCCCTAAATATATTGACATTAGGACTCCAATAAGTTAATCCTCCCAATCCTGCATTGTACATTGCACGAGCTTCTGTTGATACAGCCTGCACAAACATACATGAAAAGATCACCAAATGCCACAATCAAAGAAATACAAAACTTTGTCAATTATGTGTAAAGAACTCTAAATTATGATTCCCTTGCAAAGAAAAGATAATCCCTAGAACTATAAGATACCAAATGATTATAAACCCCTTTCAGGTCTATACCTTCTGGAACCATTTTCAAGTTTTATAACAGAACCTAATGAAAATGAAATAGTTGTATGTTTATTTAGAAGGAAGCTCTAGCAAGGCTATATGAGTTTTATGTAACTTATTTTAGGTTATCCTGCTCTGTTCAATTGAAATTCTCATTCTCATTTGCTCAAAATTCTATCCACATCATCTCCTCAATGGCATGTTTCTTGCATCATTCTTAATCTTCTCCTACCTTACCATGAATTTCCATATCATGCAAATAATTTTTGAGTAAAGTGGCTGTCAAGTAACTCATGAAAAACCCAACCAAATTGTGCAGAGAAGAAATGAATTCTACAGCAAGATGACCCATTTGAGATTGAATTACAGGAAAATGGAGAAAAGTTCACAAATATAGTAAAACTGAACTGAAGCAATACATACCTTTCCCATCTCTTCCCACAATTCAGTATCAAATGTAGCTGCAGCAAGAATCACTTGAGGGAAGCTTGTTGCAGCAGGGATAGGATTTGCAAAGTGGGTGCCAGGGCCAAAATTAGAAACTCCATGTAAGGCCTCTGACCACCATTCATAACTTGGGATCCCAAGCCTGGGCACTGCCCCTGCTTTGTCCACAAGCATCTGAACTTTTTCCTTCAAATTCAGCCTTCCAATGAGGTCATTCACTCTCGCATTGATGGGCAAGGCTCTGTTACAAAATGGGTACACAACGGCTGCATTGGGGATGACCCTATTATCACAAGGATACATGGGCTGACCACAAATCCCCTGAAACAGTCCTAAAATCACCAAGACTACTATAAAACCTCCATCTAAAGTTTGCTTGAATCCCATTACTCCAATCACATGAATTTTTAACAAAACTCAAGATTGCACACAACCCATTGACAAATCAGAAGGGTGGCAGGAATCATTTATAGCTTTCATGTGAGAGGAAAAGAACAAAGTCAGTGTGACTGGGATATACTTCACTTGAACAACTTGGATTAGTGGATTTTAATAATAATAATGACACTCATTATCGTGATCTACCCAAACTCTTTTCTGTTTCTGATCTGATCCTAAAACTATTTTCTTCCTTTGCTAAGATCCCCAGCATATATGCCCTAATGCTGTAACTGGAATAATAAGATAAGGGCAAAGAATAACATGAGAACCTGAATGTGTTGCAACATTAATGAGATACACAGTAAAAAAAGTGTGATAAGGAACAGTGAAAAAAGTGTCCAAAGGAAGTTTCTTTGGGCATGGCGAACTTTGGGAATACAACACTTTAAATGTGGGGACTGAAGGCGTCCATGGAGTACTTAGTCCAAAAGCACCCATTAAGTCGTATATGCCACTTTGCAGCTAGGTATTGGCTATTTGGTTGATCCAAGTACGTGATTCAAATCTCGTGTTTTACAGCAAAACAACCTATTTGGTTTTGAGCTTTTATTTATGGTATCTACCATGGGAGGTATTCAATAGTATTGGTAGATATATTTTAAGCAAGTCAATTTGATATATTCGAGTATTTAATGTTCACACTGTTGGGAAGAGTTCTAGTAGCCGTTAGAGCTATCCTATGTTGTTAAAAAGTATATGGATTTGGACAATTTTTTTTTGTTTTCTTATGTGACTTCATTGTTTATAGTTATTGTTCACATTCTTAGATGATGATGATGAACATTATGGAATCCAACTATCAACAGCTAAATTTCATGGATTATGGAAATCCATTTACATTAATCATAAGATCTAGTCAAAATGGTCATTTCAAAATGCCACTAGAAACATTTGCCCCATTACGGTAAAGTCATCTATAGACCAGTCTACAATAAGCCATTTATAAATACGAATCTTTATTTCTTTCTTTCTTTTATCTATTCCTTTGACAAACAAAAATTTGATAAGTAGGAGATATTTACGAATAAAGTTACACACTTATACTAATTACTATTTTCTTTAGGGCCATTGGATACACCAATGGGCTGCTATTGGGCTATAGATGATTTTTAGTGGGCTTTAAATTAGTAAAATCCAATGAAGGGTAATTGGAAAATACAATATTTTTAAAATAAACATCACATAAAATTTATATAGTTGTGTATGCCCTATATAAAATATTTCTCATCATTTTTACATAAATATATTTAAGATATCTATACTAGTTTGCAAAGGAGATAAATAAGGGTATTATAATTAAATTTAATGGATTGTGGAAATCTACTAACATTGACTATGTGATCTGTTATGCACACAATAGTAAAAAATGGTCATTTCAAAATGTTGTCTAAAACATTTTCAAATTGCCCCATTACGTTTTACTTGACAAACAAAAACAATTGATCCAATACTTATACACAAATGCCTCAATAATCAATGTCCTATTGGTACCAAAGATGTTGCACAATTAAGACTAATTGCTAACTTCTTTTCTTGGTATTAGATATACCAATGGGCCACTATTTTTTAGTGAGCTTTTAAAGAGGAAATTCTAAGTTGGAACATGGACTAAATTTGGCAATCATTTATACTAATTTCTATCAATTATCAATTGACTTGCTGTGAAAAATATCTCCTACTTATCAATTGATGGGCTTAAGGGGCTTTCTAATGAATGGTTCATAAGGCACATCACTTGTTGAAGGTTTTGTAAGTGGAGCTGCAAGAGAGTGGGCTTAACCATGGAGGAAACTATGTAGTTAAGTGCACTTGAGGTGGAGTAGTAGTACTGGGATGGGTGACCTCCCGGGAAGTCGGTGCTTCACTTATGTGAGCATCACCTACATATAATGAGTGATAAGTGCTCCATTCATTTTCATGAGAGATGGCTTCTTGTGAACCATTACTCATGAAGCATGGGTCAATGAGTTTGACTCAAATATCTCCTACTTATCAATCATTTATACATCAAAATATTAAGTTCGGGTCACACTACATGATCTGTCATCAGAGGATGCAAGAGAGCTCTCTTAGATCATGATGGTGGATCATGTAGTGTGATCCAAACATTGATGTTAAAAATTGTATTAGCATTCATATGGATTGTGGAAATATTTGTTAGATTAGATTTATTTAATGGAGTTTAAAATTGAAGATGATTTTTTTTAGATGTTGTCTTTAATATAAATTAGATCATGATTATAGCTTACTTTACTATACTTTATATTTGGAAGATTATTTCCAGTCTCTTAGACCCTTGTTGGTCTCTTGGACATTAATAAATTTATCTTATCTTTAGAAATGAATAAGAAGTAAACTCTTATATAGACATCAAATTAATATGCCACATTGAAAATAATTTATTTCATAATTTTTTTTAATAAAATTTATTTGTACTCTTTTAAATTATACTCTATTCTTTTTTATTTTTCCAATTTGATAAACTGATTTAAATTTAAATAAATATTAATAATATTATCTTTATCTTATAGCATTTACTTACAAAAATATTACTTAAGAACAATATAAAAAATAATTCTTCTTTTAAATATACTACTTTTGTTAATTTTTATAATGGTAAAACTTATTCTAAATAATTAGATAAAACCGTATGAGGATATTAAAATCAAACACGCTTAATAACATGAACTCATCGGCAACTTTAAAAGTGTAGGGGCGTTACACTTCTTCTATGTGTATTATGAAAGAGAACCTTCCTTAAAGTAGTATTTTTCCCATTTTTTGTTTTTTAAAGAAACATATAGTTATAACATGTGCAAATGTAGAAACATTTAAAATTCACACCTAATTCTATTGAAAGAATATAAAAAAAAATCTGTGGAAAAGTAAGTGGATTTATTATTGTAATTGAGATGCAATTATAGTTCATTTTAAACATTTTAAAATATATATTGTAAAGATAAAAGTTCATAATTGTGTTTCATTTTTTATAAAGGATATTTTGTTGAGTTTATTTTTTTCTAAAATAAGAAAGAAAAAAAAAACAGTTTACATTTGTATTTTTTTAATTCATATTATAATTTATTTGTTGAGAATAAATTTAAAAAATAAGATTTATCAAATATTTATTATTTTTAGCGGAGTTGGCTTGGGTTGTGGGTTTTGCCTCAAAATTTCCTATTTCATTAGCTTGAAGTTTTAATGTTAAAATATTTTAATTTCAACAAATATTTAAGGAATGAAGTCTGCTTTGCATTAGATTTCAAGTACATTCCTTAAAGTAATACTAATAGATATCAAATCTTCTTCATTGTCATTAATATTAAGATTAAGAAAATTTTAATTGTTAAAAACAACTCTGCTCTCTTCGCATGCGAACACGAACACCAGACTGTGGTCTCGGCAACTCTTTTTCGACAAGACGAAATATGTTCTGCATCAAGCGGCGAATTTAGGAAGATTTTCTGCTCAATATGGAAGGACTTGAGCTCCCCCTCTTCTACATGCTCAGGATCACAGATGGGAAATGGTGAGGTCGAGGAAAACCAAGAAAATGGAGGCTAGGGTTTCTAGGGCTATATCTACCAAATGGCAGCCAAAGGTTAAACCCTCATGGAATCACCAGACCCCCCCCCAGCATAAATAGTTTTCAGTTACTGCATTCTTTGGAGGAGGAATCTTTAAAATCAGCTTTTGGGAATGATTCCAATGTGTTCAAATATTTGTCTCCTAGATCTCGCAACAGCATAATGGGTTGCCATCAAAACATTGGAGGAATCGGAACTATCGATGCCTTAATCCTGAACGCTCAAGGTTATTCGTCTTGGCCATAGAAATCAATTTCTGCAAAATAGGGAGGAAGGCTTTTTAAAACTAGTTTCCAAGAATTCAAATTATAGAAATTTGACCTTCCAATTTCAAGATCAAATGATAAACAGGGGAAACCTTGGGTTTACAGAAAAGGAACAAAATGGGTCGGATAAATCACAACAAATGAATCCAGGGAAAGAAAATCAAGAGAACATTTAATGGGACAAGAAAATATCAATACGAACGAAGAGGATAAAATTGTTTTGGAAATCAATGATGGGTTGATTGAACAATCGCAGGATTTATTCAAGAAATTTGGAGTATTTGCGAGATGGGGTGGTGTCGGTATCCCGACAGAGCAAATAGCGGTATGGTTTTTGAAAACTTTCAGAGGGCAGGTAAGTGTATCTATTCTTCCTGAAGAGTTTTTATATCTAGGATGTAAAGAGGATCTTAGAAATAGATTTTTAATAGATGAATCTTCGCACTTTAGAGGTATGGGGTTTATCATTTTAGAATGGCTACCTAATTTTAATCCACTAAATCTAAATTTTTTTTAAAGTAGAAGGAGTTGTTCTTCTTTCGAATTTACCAGGAGAATTGATTAATAAAAAAATTATAAGGAAAATAGGTAATAACTTAGTACTTTTGTTGGTATGGAGGAAGGGGAATTTATTTATGAAATTTGTGTTATCTTAGTAACAATGGACATAAATATGAAGGGAATTCTAAAAAGAGTGGATTGGGATTTCCTCTGCAAAGTCCTCCTGGCCTTTGGGTTTCTCTGCTTAAGTTGTTAATCTCATTCAACAACTTATATCTACTCCCTTGGTCTCGGTTTTGGTTAATGGCTCTTCCTCCAACCTTTTTTTTCTCTCGCATGGCCTCCGCCAAGGGAATCCTATCTCCCCCATCCTCTTTGATATTATGATAGAGTTCCTTGGGAGATTGTTCTCTAAGTGGGTCCAAGCAGGCTTAATTCAGGGGCTTCTCCCTTCGACGGCATGCCAACCTTGTTCCTATGAACAATTTGTTGATGATACGGTTCTTATGGGGTCGTCCTCAGTTAAAGAAGCAAGATCTATCAAACAGGCTCTGAACACCTACTCTTTAGCTACGGGTCAGCTTATCAACTGGGAGAAAAGATCCCTCTTTTTTATCAATACTCCCCTTCCCAAACAACAACAAAAAGGCGGCTATTCTTGGTTGTTCTATCTCCTCTTTCTTGTTGAGCTATCTAGGCCTTTCGTTGGGTCTGAAACCCCCGGATTCCTTTTGGAATTCTATTGTTGATAAATTCAACAGCAAACTTGTTGGATGAAAAGGGTCCCTTCTTAGCAATGCTGGGAAGATTCTTCTACTTAAGACTTCCCTCCAGAATATCCCAGTCTATGCCTTGAGCCTTTTTAGAATTCCCTCCAAGTTTGATGACTCTATTGAAAAAATGTAGAAAAGATTTTTGTGGTCGGGCATGGAGGAAAAGAACAGGATTCATCTTGTGGCTTGGGAGAATGTGTGCAAACCTATAAAATATGGTGGTCTTGGAATCAGAAAAATCAAGGATATCAATCTTGCCCTGTTGGCTAAGCAAATTTGGAGAATTTTTAAAGAGGAAAAAGGTTGGAATAAAATCCTTAAATCTAAATACCTTTATGCTACTCCTTCTATTGATGAATTCCTTTCCTCCCCTATTAATGTTAATGATTCTGCTATTTGGAATAGTTTTTTGAAAGCCAAATCCCTGGCTGCTAAAGGTGTTAGATGGAGAGTTGGTAATGGAATGAAAATTAAATTTTGGGAAGACCCTTGGTTTAGAGATAAACCCCTCATTCAGAACCCCAAAGTGGCACACCTTGCTGAGATCTGCTCAAGAAGAATAGGAACGAATGTTGCTGACTACTGGAGAGACAATAAATTGATTGATCTGATTAATATAGACCCTATGTTGAAATCTGTCAATCTCAACTTGACCCCCTAGGTGATCAAAGAAGACTGTAATGACCAGGTCATCTGGTCCCCGAATCCTAGTGGCACAATCATGGTGGCCTCATCTTATTCCCTGTCTTATTCCTATGGTTCAGAGCCCTACTGGGCTAAGGTTTGGTATCCTTCCCTTATCCCTAAAATTAAATTTTTCTTCTGGTTGTTTGTTCAAGACAAAGTCCTCACTACTGAGAATCTTGCTGAAAGAGGTTGGTGTAACACCCCAAAATTGGCATCTTGCAACCCTAACCAATTTTGTTGCATTTGTCATTCTTCTAAATCATCAAAGTCCTATTGTACTAGGCAATTCTGAGTTTTGACTGACTCTACTCGACCTAAGTGCCAAATGTAGAAAATCCTAAATCTACATTAATCATACATTATATTTAATTCCTAAATATCTATTGGCTAAACAAACCCTATGATTGAATTAATTTAATTATAAAGTCCTAGCACTTTAATTAAATTAAATTCACCCTCTTTAACTAAGACACATGAAAAAGGGATTAAATAATATTTAATTATTAAATAAATATCCTCATTTCAATAATTGAATTTAA
>MU226267.1:2550514-2666343 GCA_018584345.1 Thuja plicata | reverse complement strand
CTACTCCTCCCACCGCGCAGCCACCTCTCTTCCCCTGCGCCCATGCTACTTCCTTTGCCTGCACAACCACAACTCTTTCGCCACCCATCTCCCCACTTCCTCCATTTCTGACCCAGTTTCCCCATCTCTCATTCTCCCCACCTCCCTCCAGCCTCCGTTGTGCCCACAACCACACACTCCCTCCAGTACTGCTCCACCTCCACTCACACCCTCCCCGCCCTCCACTCACGCTGCTTCCCCGCCACCACTGCACTACTCTGTTGCTCCCTCCACTACTCCCACCACCGCCAACGCTCCTCCACCGCTCCCCTACACAACTCCACCTTTGTAGAACCTCCACCAAGCTTTGCCTCTCATCTCCACCACCCTAGCACCACCTCCACCCAGTAGGGGCTTTTAAAATTGATAGTCATTCAACCATCATTTTACAGGCTTATTGGATTTTTGAAATGGCCACCAAACCATCAAATTTAAAATCGTGCTCTATTGACAACAGTAGAGGTTTTAAAATCTTTGCCTTCACCATTGAGCATTTCAAATTTGCAGCCTATCTTCAAACCCTCATAACTTGCTCATTTTAAGTCCTTTTTTTAGCAATGTTTTTTTGATTTTGGGTAGAAATTGCTAAAGATTTCTGGGTTGGGATTTGTTTCTGGTTTTGATTCATATATTTATCAAAAATCATAGTTTTTCATGACTATACATGTATAATCCTCTATTTTGCAACTTCTAGAGCCTCGTACAGGCTCATAAAGTAACCTTTTTGAGTGCATTATTTTTTGAAAGTGCATGATTTTTCATCTACTTTCTAAACATGCAATTAGTTTTCTGCTTTTCTAATTTTTCTAACGCTATCCAATCTTTAGCTTTGTTGTTCTTGAGCTTATCTTTTTCTTACAGACTAATAGTGGGTTGCAGGACATTGTAAATGAAGAATAAATCATAAACTACTAATGAGTTTGATGTAGGACGCTTGTCGAAGACTTTGCGTGTCTTCCAAAACTATCATGTCTGCATTTTGTAATTAAATAACACTTTAGATTTGGTGCTTAAAAAGAATCACTTTGCTTATGTGTTTGAAGTGTTCTCTAAATTTTTAATCCAAAAGAATTGCATGAACGTATCCTCTCCCCTCGCCTTCGCAGATCTTGGGTGAAAGAGAAATTCATGCAAATATTTTAGCTTGGCTACCTCCTGAGAGCTTTAACAGAGTCGGTGAGAGGGATTGCCCAACCGGTAATAGGCTAAATCCAAGCCCTTCCAAACCGGTATATAAAAAATATTATTGTCATTAATCTCACAGTGAAAAGGTGTTGATTTCGCTATGTCGACAAAAGATCTTCCTCAATACCCTCGTGGTGCGTAAAAACCTACAAAACTTAACTTCTGTAGGCTGGAAGGCCTCCTTAACGGGGCTAATCTATTGCATGTATATCCACCTGAACGGATGCCCTGACTAAAAACTTTTTTCTAGTGACCAAAAATCCCTCTATCTGCTGGCGCGGAAGGTCTAAGACCGACTAAGACATCCCAAATTTTCACGGCTCTTAGTAGAGACAACAGTCCCTTGGGAAGTGATTACCCTTGGGATTCAAAGCTTGGTGTGCCTGAAAAGTGAGTGCACTGTAAGGAGGAGCCCATGCCTCCAAGCTTCTAAGTTTTTCACTATGAGTAGGTGTGGCTGAACTTCGGTTGAAGTGGGAATTCAACAGATATTTCCCTGGCTTACCTAGGTTGTGGTGTGTTTGTTCTTTTTACAACAACCATTCTTCTTGATGTGTCTGGCATGAGTGTTCACTGAAACAAACAACAACAACAACAACAACAATCAAACAATCTAGAAAACTGTGCACCTTAGGTGCTTGTTTGTAATATCTTGTTTGAAACTTCAACGGTCTGTCAGAAACTTGTCAAAAATTTGTCTTTCATCAGTCCATCCTACTACATTCAGTCTATTCTAAAATATGCGCTATCATAACACTTCTAATAGTCTACATTTGACTATGATCTGTTGTCAGTCTGACCCTTTGCTATTCCAAAATCTGATGTCACTACGCTTGTTCGATTAACCAGTCCTTTGTTCAAATCTTATCAATCTTTGTCTACACTGTCCTTATTCTGGGTTGTGAGAGAAGGTTAGTTAACCTTGACTCAAGATCAGAGTCTTTTCTATCTCCTCAGTTGGAAGTTTATCACTTGGTCTCTTTGGTCTTGGACTTAGTTAGCACTTTAGATATCATCATAGTGTCGATCAGGTGAATCAACTTATTTATGCCTGTGCAAACTAGAAGTCTTTTTAAGGAAATTCACGGGAGAGACAAACATGGATTCCCATTTGAAGACAACTCCTTGTTTGGAGAGAATCCTCTTTTTTGGAGAGATCCTCAAACTCCTCCTAGATCACTATCCCCGTAGAATAGGTTACCTAGTCCTAGGATGTCGGCAGAAAGACAAAGTCGTGGTAGGTCTCGACAGAGAGACCTTGATACTGGTACCGACAATCACAATTGTCACCACTCCTTGAGTGCATCAGAACCTGATGAAGAAGAGGTTGACGAATGTCTCCATGATAAGAGGTTCCTAACAGTCATGAAAACAATCCTAAATCGGGATAAGGAACAATATTTCCTCGACCTAGCAGAGAAAGGCGCTCAACTTCCACCTCGCTTCAAATATGAGGATATCATTTCTAGAGAAGAAGAGAATCTCATGACACTCATGGCTAAACAAATGAAAACTTTGCAAATTGAAATACAAGAACTCAAAAAGGAAAAGGAAAAACCAAATACAAACTTCTCTTGAACACAATTTGTCATTTTCCTTTTGATAAAGATTTGTACTTACCTCCGTTCCTGCGTGGAGTTGAAATCCCTTGATTTGATAATTACAATGGTCACTCTGATCCACAAGATCACATCTGAGAATTTTGTGCTCTTTGTAAATAATTTATGCATGATCATACATATCTTATGTGTCTCTTTCCTCAGAGTTTGAGTGGCCAGGCTATGGATTGGTTCTCAAAGTTACCCACCAGTATCAAAACTTTTGATGAGTTGATAAATCTGTTCATGCAACAATATTATTACAATAGCCAACATCCTGTGATAATGATTGATTTATGAAACACAAAGAAAAACACAGGAGAATCCTTTCTGACCTTTCTTCAGTGATGGAGAAAGATGTTTTCTAGATATCCACAACTCGTGCCTGAGTCTGAAAAGATGGATATTTTTTCTTGTGTTTAGATTCCAGAACTAAACTACCCCCTTCAGATGCAATGTCCACCCTCTTTCGAGAAAATAGTGCAAAACACGATAAAAATAGAAGATGTGCTTGTTAAAAAGGGTGACATTACCCTCTATAAGGAAAACAAGTTTGGTTCCAACTCCAAAGACAAGACTAAATATTGGAAAAAAAGCATGTGGTAAATGGTGGAGTAGTCGATCACTCTGCTCCCTTGTCAAAATCAACAGTCTTCAATCTGATAAGTAGCTCAAAGGCCCTAAAAGATGTTGAAAGTACCACTAAATCTTCTTCCTCTAAAGGGGTCAAAAATTTGTTGAAAGAAAAACCATGGATTAAATGCAAACGTGACTTTGACTCTTTAGGAGAGTCCTACAAATATGCACTTAAGACTCTACTAGATAAAAAACTGATCACATTGATAGATAACTCCAAACCATATAAACCAGAGGTCAAACCTAAATGGTGGAGAGACAATGATTTCTGTCAATATCATAAAAACAAAGGACATACAACAAAACATTTCATGAGGCTCAAACATGAGATCTAAGATCTCATTGATAACGAAATAATTGTGGTTGATAATCACAACAAGAATGTTGATCATACGGCATTCAAAGATCCTTTCCCAGAACATCAAAAGGGGCTCAAATCAATCACACTTATTCTAATGATGACAACAACATCATTAACATGCTTGAGCCATCTCATTCTAAATATTGCAATGTCATCATTGTCAAAAAGAAAGAGAAAGAGTCTCGTTCGGCCAACACAGTGACCTGAGCGCAAGCAAAGGTCACCCTAGGGGTTTTTGGATCTTCCAACCCTTCATCATCTTCCAATAAACCATCGGTATCCAAACCTTGGATATCTCTTAGCAAAAAATGTGCTATGAGTACCTCTAAAGTATCATAGTCCAAACAACCAACTTCGTCCAATACTGCAGACTATAGCATTGTTGAGAAATTATAGAGAACATCTATCCAAATTTCAATCTTTGAATTGATCAAACTATCTCCATCTCACCGAGAGGTCCTGGATAAAGTGCTATCAACTACCAATGTCCCTAAGGACTTGGATCTAGATCAGTTTCAATCTATGGTGGGTCACTTGACCTCTCCACATTACCTATCTTTCTCAAAAGAAGAAGACAACTCTTTAAGTAATCCACACAATCTCCCCTTGCATATCGAAGTCATGGTCTTAAAACATCGTGTCAAATGGGTCTTGATAGATGGAGGCGTAGGGTTGAATAGCTCCACATACAAGTTAATTGAGCAAATAGAATTTTTAGAGAATTCCATTGATCCTAAGAAGAAAATCACTATCAAGGCATATGATGAACAAGAGAGATCTTCTAAAGGTCATGTAACTTTTCCAATCTGAGTGGGTCCTGTTGAGAGGGATGTTACCTTCCAAGTTCTCGATCTCCCTCTAGCCTAAAATATCCTATTGGGAAGACTGTGGATCCATGAGATGCAGGCAGTGCCATCAACGTACCATCATTGAGTCAAGTTCCCAATCAATGGTGTAGAGGTCACTATTCCTGCAGACACTAGCTATGCCTGTAATGCTTTAAGACAAGCAGCGGAAACTCTAGTCCTGCATAATAGTGAGGTGTCTAACTCTGAATTAGCCACAAATTTTATGAATGGAATGGAAAAGAAACTCAAGATCAAGGACATTGATATGGGTGGATACACAGTGGAACCCATACTATCAATCACATCTCTGCCCACATCACCTAGGTCTTATGGGAGACCTTGGGAAGAGATGAAACCAACAACATCCCAAGAAATCTATGATGATAAATTTGTTAAAGAAAACATACCATTAGAGGATGAAAAAGAAGAACAAGCCATTCTAGATTGGATATATAAGGAGCCTGAAAACAATGCAAAATATCCCCAGAAACATATGGAGTGGGGTATGAGCTGGCTCAAAAAATGGGTTATTCAGGTAAAGGAACCATTGGATGTAATCAGAATGGACTTAAAGAACTAATCTCTATTGAATTCAAATGACCTAGAGACACAACTGATCTAGGGTTCTTATCCAAGATATCACAAAGAGAAAAGAATCGTCTAGATAAAGGAAAGAGACATCAGGTCCATCTAGATGAAGAAGAACAAAACACAACAGAACAGAGCACTGACATACCCACTTGCAAGTGGGATGAATCTGATGATTCTGATGAGGAGGGTGTGTATCCTTATCCTCTTCCTCCCAATATTATGGCTCTTCTCTTTAAAGAAGAAACACCCTAGGTAAACGCTACTGAAGAGCATATTCTAGAGGAATCACCAATGACTTCTGACCAGTCAAAGAATACTACATCTGAACAAGATCCAGGCACAGAAGAAAGGAATCTAACCGTAGTAGAGTTTTTAGACAGAACTCATCCAAACTGGGGACAAAGAGTAGATTTCACTCACATCCATGATATGAAAACTAATGATGAAGAGGACTCCCATGAATATGAGTTCAAAAATCTTTTAGAAGGCACTTTAGACAAAGAGGTGGATACATTTCAGCGATATGTACCCATGCTCAAAGTAGATGAAGGATTAGAGGTTAGGTTTGACGAATTAGGACCTCTTGTTTTTGACATGGGCTTCAATGATGTCGTTAGGGCTCTTTGTGATTTGAACACATCTATACGAGGTTTAGGTCTAGGACTATAATTAATAGTCGATGTCTATGATGGACATATCGTGAATGCCCTCGAACCCATCAAACCTTTACCACTAAATCATCATGAACTCATTGATTGGTCCTTACAGGGATAACCTGCTGAAATGCCCACATTCCCAAATGACTATGCTTTAGCCTGCTATCTTAACACCGTTGAACCTCTCACTTCTTCCACCAGTGAACCTGGTGTGAGCATAAATAAAGTGAACATACAGTATCTCATTTATAAAATAAAAATAAAAAAAAAGAAAAGGGTTTGAAGGCGAAAACCACATTGTGGTGGTTTGAGAACCCAAAATAGTAAAAAGAAAAGACACATCCAAAGGAGAAAACCTCTCTGAGGCACCTGAGGATGGGATGCTTGATGTCTTGCCTAGTCATTTATCAGAATGATCATCAGTGCTCATAGAGGCAACTCAACCAGTCAATATTGGTACAAAGGAGCACCCACACATCATTCATGTGGCTAAATCTTTGTCTACAGAAGAGATCAAGGAATTCACAGACTTATTTAAAGAGAATATGATAAAATTTGCATGGACATACTCAGATATGCCTAGTTTAGATCCAGATATTATCATGCACCATCTCTCAATAGCTCCTGGAGTAAAACCAGTAAAACAAAAACTCAGAAAAATGCACCCTCGTGTTGCATTACTTATCAAGGCTGAACTGGAAAAAATACTCAAAGCTAGATTCATCCGAGCTATTGATTATGCAGAATGGATTTCCAACATTGTACCAGTATCAAAACCAGACAAATCCATTAGAGTCTGCACTAATTTTAGGGATCTCAAAAAAGCATGTCCAAAGGATGAATTTCCTTTGCCTAACATTGACATGATTGTAGACATGACAACTGGGTATGAAATGTACTCTCTCATGGATGGTTTCTCTGGGTAAAACCAAATCAAGATTTCTCTAGAGGATCAAGAAAAGACTGCATTCACATGTGCCTGGGGAACATTCTGCTGGAATGTCATGCCTTTTGGTGTGAAAAACGTAGGAGCTACCTATCAAAGGGTAGTAACAACTATCTTCCACGATACGATGCACATAACCATGGAGGACTATGTGGATGATACTCTTGCTAAAACAATGAAATGATCTATGCACCTACAAGACTTAGGCCCACTGATGGACATAATGTAAAAGTTCAAGTTAAGATTGAATCCCAAGAAATGTGCATTTGGTATTACATCTGGCAAGCTATTGGGTTACATTATATCAGCTAAAGGTTGATCCTAAAAAGGTAAATGTGCTGGAAATTCCACCTCCTAAGAACATCAGTTAGATGAGAACACTCCAAGGGATAATCCATTCTATCAGAAGGTTCATCTCACAGTTGGATCATAGAGCACAATCATTTACCAAGACTCTATGCAAGGGAATTACTTATCAATGGACTGAAGAATGTGACAAAAGTCTCACTCAAATCAAAATGTACGTGGAAAACCCGCCAGAAATCATGCCACCTCAACAAGGCAAACCATTGATTATGTACATTTCAGCTACCTCAAGGTCACTAGGGGCACTTCTAGCACAGAAAGATGAAAACAAGAAAGAACGTGATATCTACTATATTAGTAGAACACTGGTGTCCTATGAGATGAAATACTCTATGATCAAGAAAGCATGCATGGCAGTAGTATTTGCATCTCAGAAATTGCGACACTCCATGTTGGCTCAAATTGACCCTTTGAAGTATATCCTAAGTAAAGCTACCCTTACTGGTAGATTGGCTAAATGGGTTATACTTCTTATTGAATTTGACATAGAGTATATTGAGCATAAATCAATCAAAGGGAAAGAAATCACAGATCAACTGACTGATGCTCCACTGCAGGATAATGAACCAATCAATTCTGAGTTCCCAGATGGATCCATTTTTCACATCACTCACAAATCCTGGAAAATGTTCTTTAATGGATCCTTCATGCAACAAGGTTCAGGTGCAAGGATTTTATTTATGACTCCTCAAAACTATTCCATTCCAAAGGCATACAAGCTCTTGTTGCCTTGTACAAACAACATAGTAGGATATGAAGCACTGGTAAATGGAATCAAACTGGCTCTTGAATAGAATGTTTCTGAGTTACATGTCCATGGTGACTCCCAACTTATAATAAACCAAATAAATGATGTATACCAGACTAAGGATGACAAACTAATGCCTTATAAATGAATGGTTGATGATTTTAAGAAATATTTCACTTTCATCACATTTTAGCAAGTGCCAAGGATACTGAACAAAGTTGCAGATGCAATGGCTACACTAGCTTCCTCGCAACAAGAGGAATATTTCCACTATGAGTTCCTGGTGGAAGAAATCCATTTCCCTTCCTACATCTCCCCAAATCCCAAATTATCTATTTAGTTATTGAACATGAATCCTCTCGTTATAACCATGCCTACTCTTACCTGCACCATCAGGACATTCCTGATGGACTAACTAGAAATGAAAATGACACCTCATCCATAATGCCTCATGATATATTCTCATGGAAAATGATTTATATAGGTGAGGATTAGATGGTACTTTGCTTAGGTGTCTAGAAAAAGAAGATTCCAAACATCCGTTGTCTGAAGTCCTTGAAGGAATTTGTGGTTCTCATTCTAACAGTCTGACTCTAGCCCAAAAACTTCTTAGAGTGGGGTATTATTAGCTAGATATGGAGAAAGAAGCTATCAGGTATGAAAAAGCCTGTAAGAAATTCCAGCTACATGGAAATCTTATCCATGCTCTAGTAAGGGAGTGTTAGGGTTTGACATATCTGAAACAATATAAGAATAACAGTTATATGAAGAAACAATAGAAGAAAGAAACTAAACAAAGATAACACATAGATTTAACGTGGTTCACCCAAAACCTGGGCTACGCCCACCTACACAACCCTCCAACCTTTCTTATTTTCCATCAAAAACATACACTATCTTACAATGCATTATACATCTCAATCGCTTATAACATGCATTTTAGGGCAACCTCTAAAATCGACTATTTTAGGGTTTTACAATGTCGATCTTCTTTTTCCCGAAAAGCACCAAAAAAATTTAGTCCTTCAGGTCAGCCTTCAGTTCGGGGCTACCGCCCCTCACCTCCATAACTACTAGACAAGTTGCCACAATATCAACACCTACTACATGATCAGTCACCACAATATCAACAATCTCCCACTTGGAGACTGATCAAGATCCACACCAAACAATCTCCCACTTGGAGACTGGAACCACACAACAATGTAGTATGTGCAACTCCCACTAGATAAATGACCTTGCTATGTATTAACCCCATGATCATTAGTCAAGAAGTCCAATAGAAGCTGAGTAAGAAACCAACTTCTCCTTGGGGACTGCCTTTGTGAACATGTCTACAAGATTGTCACTTGTGTGAATATTTTTGAGCCATAATTGGCCATCCTGCAAAATAGACCTTATAAAATGGTACCTAAGCTATATGTGCTTTGTCCTTGAATGAAAAGAAGAATTCTTTGCAAGATGAATGACACTCTGGCTATCACTGTACAATGGGTGATCTTCCTGCTTCTAACCCAATTCCTCCAAAAAACATTGTAACCAAATCATCTCCTTGCTAGCTTCCATAGCAGCTACATACTTAGCTTCAGTAGTTGAAAGTGCATTAATTTTCTGCAATCTAGAAATCCAACATATTGCAGTACCCCCTATAGTGAAAACATACCCTGTAGTACCCCTCCTTGTATCAATATCTCCTTCCAGATCAGAGTCAACAAATCCACTCAGAGCAGAACTGGATCCTATGAAACATAATGCCTTTGTAGTAGTTCCTCTCAAATATCAAAGAATCCATTTGACAACATTCCAATGTTCCATGTTTGGATTTCTCATATACATGTTGACAACTCCCATTGCATGAGCAATATATGGCTGTGTGCATACCATTGCATACATCAGACTGCCAACAACTGATGAATACGAGATTTTAGACTTTTTATCTACCTCTTCCTATGCCTTTGGGCATATTTTCTTAGTCAATTTGAAATGACTAGCCAAAGGTGTAATGACTGCTTTTGCATCCTGCATATTGAATCTTTTCAACACCTTCTTTATATACTTACTTTGGGACAAATTCAAAGTTCTATTTTTCCTGTCCTGTGTAATCCTCATACCAAGGATTTGTTTAGCAACACCCAAATCCTTCATAGAAAATGACCTTGCTAATTTATGTTTAAGTTCATTTATGTGTTGCATATTGGACCTAGTAACAAGCATGTCATCAACATAGAGTAACATGATAATGTAACTCCCATTATCCAATCTCTTAAAATATACATAGTGATCAGAATGACATCTATGGTAACCTTGTTCAGCCATGAAACTATCAATTTTTAAATACCATTGGCAGGGTTCCTACTTTAGGCCATACAGACTCTTCCTTAACCTACACACCAAATTCTCCTTACCCTTGACCTCATATCCCTCTGGTTGCTGCATGTCAATTTCCTCCTCCAAATCTCTATGGAGAAAAGCTGTTTTGACATCTAGTTGTTCAAGATGCAAGTTATATGCAGCCACAAGACTTAGTACAATTCTAGTTGAAGTCATTTTTACAACAGGGGAGAATATTTCATCAAAATCTATACCCTTTTTCTGTGCAAAACCTTTTACCACAAGTCTGTCCTTATACCTCTACTTTCCTTCATCTTCCTCCTTCAGCCTATAAACCCATTTGTTAGGCAAGGCTCTTTTTCCTTTAGGTAAAGGGACTAAGTCCCAAGTCTTATTTTTCAACAAGGAGTCTATCTCCTCTTTCATGCCCAACTTCCTCTGTTGATTGGAATCCACCTGCATTGGTTCTTTGTATTCTTCTGGTTCACCAGAATCAGTCAATAAAATGGAATACAAAGAAGGAGAAAATTTTTTAGGAGGTCTATTTGACCTTGTAGAATGTCTAACACTTACAAGAGTTTGTGGGATAACCTATTGTTGCTGAGCATCAGGTACTAGTGGTGTTCCTTTTTTAGGAGTCTCATCCAACACCACATATTCTTGTCTGACCTGTTCATGCTTCTTTTCCTGCAACTGTTCTTTATACATGACCTTCTCATTGAATATAACATCTCTAATTCTAATTATCTTAATATTTTCAAAATCCCATAACCGATAATCATAGTCATCTACTCCATATCCAATACAGGTATATTTTTGAGATTTAGCATCAAGCTTGGTTCTATTTTCTTTATCAACATGGACAAAAGCTTCACAACCAAAAGTTTTCAGAAACAAATAATTTACCTTTTTACCAGTCCATGCTGCCTCTGGAATACCACCATCCAAAGGGGATGAAGGTCCTCTATTTATCAAATATACTATAGTGTTTACAACATCTTCTCAAAAATGAAGGGGCAGACCATCATGCAATCTCATGCTCCTTGCATGTTCCATGATTTTCCTATTCATGCTTTTTGACACACCATTTTCTTGTGGGGTTCCTGGAACTATCTTCTGCCATTGAATTCCATTGATAGAAAAATAATCTTCAAAGGTTGTATTGCAATACTCACCTCCATTATCGGATCTGAGACACTTCAACTTCTTTCCTGTCTCATTCTCAACCAAAGCTTTCCATTTCTTAAATATTTCAAAAACATCAGATTTTTTTTTCATAAAATATACCCATGTTTTCCTAGTTGACTCATCTATAAAAATAACATAATAATGAGAGCCACTGAGAGATGATACCTGATCTGGTCCCCATACATCTAAATGCACTAGCTCTAACTTCTCACTCTTCTTTTCTTTCCCAACTCTGAGAAATCTGACTCTTTTCTATTTACCATAAACACAGTTTTCATAGAACTCTAAATAGATATTTTTCAGTCATGGAAACCAATTTTTAGAGTGATAGATTTTCATCCCTTTCTCACTCATGTGCCCAAGCCTATGGTGCCACATTTTTGAATATGTTCCTGCAACATCTATAGTAGCTTTCCCTGCACTAACATTATCAGTAGCAACTGAGGTAGAATAAGTGTTACCAGTACACAGATATAATGTGCCTATCTTTGAACCTTTAGTGACCTTCCAGACATTGTCTATAAACATGACTATGCAACCTTCACTACCCAGTTGTCCTGCAGAAATTAAATTTCTTCTTATATTAGGGACATGCCTTACCTCCTGCAGTACCTAGTAATTTCTGTTTGGCAACTTGATTTTTATTTTCCCTTTGCCAACAATAGGACAGGGCTCATCACCACCCAAATATTCCTATCCAAAATTGCCTTGAACATAATCTTGAAAATATTTTCTATGAGGTGTAGCATGGAATGAAGCCCCAAAATCAATTACCTAGGAATCATTAACATTATCCAAGCATAATATTAAAGCATCTTGTAAAGTATTACTTGCAACATTAGCTTCCTTACTGTTATCTTCATTTTCGTCTCCTTGTTTGTTTTTCTGAGACCAACAGTCTTTCTTCAGGTGACCAGGATTTCCATAGTACCAGCAATCTTTCTTTCCTTTAGATTGAGAACGTCCTTTATTTGACTTCCCTCACGAGTTGCTATGTGAAGGGCCTTTTCCTCTTTCACTTGTTCTTCGTCTATTCTCCATGTTTAAAGTGGAACCTGATGAGGTTGAAGTTTCACTTGTGATTTTCTGTCGCATTTCCTTGCTTAGGATAACACCAACAACTTCATCAAATTTCAAAGTATTTGAACTAGAGATAGAGTTGCTTACAACCATAACCAAAATATTCTAGCTTTCTGGCAAAGAACATAAAAGTAAGAGAGACCTAACCTCTTCATCGAATATAATTTTTACAGATGAAAATTGACTGGTGATGGTGTTAAATTCATTTAAATGATTCGATACAGATCCTCCCTCACCCATTTTCATATTAAACAAACGCTTCATAAGAAATACCTTATTCAAAGATGAGGGTTTCTTGTATAACTTAGCCAATGTCTCCATCAGCTCTACGGTCATTGTTGCCTTTGATATCTTGAATGTTACAGATGGTGCAAGGCACAATTGAATAAATCCCAGTGCCTTCCTATCTAAGACCTCCCAGTCCTCTGCTGACATTGTTCCTTGTTTCTTTGTTTTTCCTTCTAATGGCTCCACAGGTCCTTTTGATACAGATAATATTCCATCTGCATTTTCCACAACTAAAAATTATGGCCATTGAATTTTTCAATCTTGAATTTGGAATCCTCTATTGCTCCCACTCAAATATGAAAGTCCTATCAATCTACAACAAAAAATCTAATACCAATTGTTAGGGTTTGAAAGATCTGGAACAATATAAGAATAACAGTTATATATAGAAACAATAGAAGAAAGAAACTAAACATAGATAACACATAGATTTAACGTGGTTCACCCAAAACCTGGGCTACAACCACCTACACATCCCTCCAACCTTTCTTATTATCCAACAAAAACATACACTACCTTACAATGCATTAGACATCTCAATCGCTTATAACATGCATTTTAGGGTTTTACAATGTCAGTCTTCTTTTTCCCGAAAAAGAAAATCTCTTTCTTGAAAAAGCACCAAAAATATTTGGTCCTTCGGGCCAGCCTCCATTTTTGGGCTACTGCCCCTCACCTCCGGCAACTACTAGACATGTTGCCACAATATCAACACCTACTACATGATCAGTCACCACAATATCAACATGGAGCTCATTTCCTTTGTCACACATTTGCCCTTTCAACAATGGGCATTTAATCTAATTAGGAAGATTCACCCCTCATCTTCTAATGGACACAAGTTCATTATTAGAACTACTGAGTATTTCACCAAGCGGGTTGAAGCAATCCCACTCATTAAAGTGACAAGATAACAAATCTCACTATTCATTCTGAGCTACATCATTTGTCGCTATGGCATACCTTCCTCCGTCATCACTGACAATAGATGACAATTTAAGAACAACACCATGGATGATTTGTGTGCAAAGTTTAAAATCACACAACACTATTCTTCCATCTATTACCCGCAAGGTAATGGACAGGCTGAGGCCTCAAATAAAATTTTTCTGAAAAATCTTGCATCATACGGTTAACAAGTTTGGAAGGGATTGACACTTGTAGATCAATCCCACATTATGGGCTTATAGAAAAAGCATCAGAACACCTATAGGGGAAACCCCATTTTCAATGGTATATGGGGAAGAAGCAGTCTTACCTCTAGAGGTAGAAATCCCATCTCTTAGGGTTTCTTTGCGTAGACTTATACCAAATGAAGAATACAGAGTTTTGAGACTTCAAGAACTAGAGCTAATGGATGAACATCATAAAGTGGCATTTGATCACCTCAGAGCTTATAAGAAAATAATATCAAGAGGATACAATAAGAAATTCAAACCTAAAAAACTTCAGGTGGGTGACCTTGTGTTGAGAGAAAATCCCTGCAATCAATCACATAGAGAGAAGAAGGGGAAGTTTGAACCCAACTGGCTGGGTCCTTATATTATTACTGCAACATTTGGTTTCAAAGCCTATCAAATCTCCACACCTAAAGAAGAACACCTCTGGGAGCCCATAAACACTCTCCATCTAAAGAAGTTCTACACCTAAGGCATTCTCGGTGATCAACACCATGTACATACTTATGATCCTAAAAAAAGACTAAAAATCATAAAAAGTCCTAAAAAAATGATCATCTTGGTGAAAACCTAGCAATAGGAACCTTGATGCATCAAACAAAAAAAATCAAAAAGATAAAAATCAAAAAAATCAAAAAATGGAAAAATACAAAAAAATTAAAATAAAAAAGAAAAGTGCCTTGGTGAAAACCTAGTAAACAGGCGCCATGGTAGCAAAAATAGAATCTCTGCCAAGTAGGTGAAAACTTGGTAAATAGGCACCTCTTGTACCTCAGTGCTCCATATATCAATTCTCAGTCTTGGAAATCCTTTGCTTCAATTTGTATATAAGCTTTCAGTCATTTTTGTGACACCTTGGTTCTCCTGAGAACCCTCCTAGATTGAAACTGATCCAGAGTCATAGTCTGGGGGCAATCAAATCAGCTTTGTCCTCAAATTATGAGTCAAGTCAGTCATCACAACCAGAGTTTGTTACCATGGGTAATGTGCCCCAAATTTAATCGTATCTTGGGATTATACCAAAGTAAGTAATCTTGTCATTTCTAAAGGACAACTCACTACTGACACAACAGGTCTTTCTCATTACCCTAGTCAAAGGTGTTTCTTAACACTATCTTTGGACCCATCTGTGTTTCTTAACACACATTAGATACCACAAATGTAAACAACAGATTGAGAGCACTCAAACACATTGCACTCACAAGCACAATGATGTTTCTCAATACCTCATACATATACACATCCAAAATTTTGGAACTGGCCGAAGTATGCTGAAATTCTCATTGTGTGCTGTCTGTTCTCATTGATTTTTTTTAATCTTTTCTTTGTTTAATTCTTGTTGGTGTGGTCCCAATGATCCTACAACATCAACTAAACAAGGTGTATGTGATAAGAGCTCCTACATTAAGATGGAAAAGCCTCACATCCCTCGATCCTGTTTACTTGCAAGCCAAGGTGAGGTCAAAACTATCTCCTTGACTGTTATTTCTCTTCTTGTTTACGCAAGATCACACTCATGTTTATCTTGGCTTTGAATACCTTGATACTGGTGTACTCTTACAACGTCTACTAGAAACAATGTTCAAGTCATCTTAGCTTTTGTGCCCTGATGCTTACATTAGTTTCTCATATCTTATCCAATGAAAGTCATATTCATATTCTTATAGTCACAGTGGCACCAGTAAGGATTGTATCGACTTTGATGTTCCAAAAATGCTCGATGATGAAAAATTTTCAATGGTAAAGGTTCAGTGACTACACCTTAGGTTTCATTCATGTTAGTCTTGCATTTGCATCTGCATCTGCTTGGTGTTGAAATCTGCATAATATCGATATCTCTCTTCAATGCGAATGATCTGAGTTTCTTATTGATCAATCTTCCTTTTTCCAAGTGGTCAGTTATGTGTTGATTGACATGGAAATGACACCTGTGGCTAATTTGACTGTCCTGATTCCATTTTCAGGATTGAAATCAAAATATGAAATCATTTTACTTGTCATTTTTGACGTTTCACTTTATCAGTCAACTGCAGCTAACCGCTTGCACAACCAATAGAAATCTCTCATGCATTTCTTCTAATAAATCCTCCTATCATAATTTTGGTCATTCTTGGTCAAACAAGACCTCCCATCAAGTACATATTTTATCCTAACTACTTGGGACCTATTTCTAATCAGATCAGCTTCTTCTTGCATCATGTTATCAATCGAATTGCATCTCATCACTGGGGCACCTAGCCTATTTTGATTTCTCTCTTGAGGGGGCAGGATTAAGACATCAACATTCCAGTGATCACATCTTCAATCAAAATCCCATTGCTTAGGGCATCTTAGATTCATCACATCAAATCAAGTTGAGATCATCTTAAATTAAAGGCAACCTAATCAATGGTCTTATACAGTGGTGAATACACTCAAAACCAAACAAAATCGGTCTTATATGACCTATTCATTATTGAAACCAGATACATTGATCAAATTGGATTCATCACTTCAAATCAAGTCAATTTTCTTGCTAATCAAATCTCTTAACAGTAATTAGTTTCATCACTTCAAATCAAACTAGTTATTCATTCAAACCAATCAAAAGGTTTAAGAGTTCTTGACAGATGTTCAGTTTCATCACTTCAAACCAAATTGAGTATTATGTTTATATCTTTTGATCGATCTTCATCCAATCAAGTTTGAAGTCAGTCTTCTTCTTCTTCAAAAGAATGGTTTCATTAATTCAAATCAAACTGTTCTGGGTCTTCTCGCTAACATGCCTTTGAATCAATGCGCTGATCACACATCAATTCAAAGAGGGGCAAATGTAATCACATAAAAATGGTCATCTAAACCCTAGAGCCCCAATCTCAACAATTAACCAATAAACCCTAATCTTGATAAACCCCAAGTCCTAAATTAAACAGGCAATTCCTCAATCTATCAAATTTGAACTGATCTGACCTAAACCCTAGGTCCTAGTTAATCATCTTACTTGATTATTTAATTAATTCCTAAAAATCACATTACATTGGCAAATAAACTTTATACTAATTATTTAATTGAAATTTTTGATATATTAATTAAATAAAATTACAAAATTATCAATTAAATAAAAAAAGGAATTAAATTAATTAATAAAAACAAAATGTGCATTCAAAATCAATTAAATCTTTAAAAATGCATATGATGTCATCAATTTCAGTTAACTGATTATGAAATTGGAAATAAATCAGTTTTATTCAGTTAACTTAATCTTATCTATTTATCATTTTGGAAACAAAGTTGTTAACTGAAAATGATTTTGGAAGTTTCCAAAATAGCTGATCAGTGAGTTTAGTAAATTGACTCTCTCGACCAATCATCATCTTTGCATATGGATTGTGCTTCTTCAATCAAATCTGAGCCACTCTTTTCTTTCAATCTTGACCGTCGATTTGAGAGAGATTTCTATAAAAGAGAGCCTCATTTCCTTCACAAAGGATCCAGTTTTTAGCTAATGTTATTATGCAGTTTTCATTTCTTAAGCTTTCAAACATTTTAGCATTTCATAGATTTTTGATTGAATAATTGTTAGTTTACTTTCAATCATGCAAACCATAATCTAGAGTACATTTCAATTTGGTGCTTTAAATTAGAACAAAAACATTTCAAATTGGTGTCATAAAATCAATCTAATTAGCTTGGGATCAATTTTGCATTTGCATATCATTTAGATAAATCATATAGCTTTTAAAATCCCTCATTTAGAGTAGCATGTAGTCACTATTTCTGCGATGACCTGATATCAAGATTCAAACTCCTACATACTAGAAGGCAATATATAGGTTTAGGCTAGTCGTTTGTTTATTGTATTTAGTTTAATCTAAGCATGCAATGATCTATTGAAGTGTGTGTGTGTGTGTGTTTGCATATGTAGGAACGAATACCCAAAATCACGCATACAAGTGGAACAAAATGTGACTTTGTATATAAAATTATAAGGCTTCTAACTATGCATAAATGTACTCTATTGAAATAAAATAATTAAACTCTATGTGATATTAGGAAATGATTATAACTATCATAACTACATCACTACAATTTTATTTGTGAAGAAATTTTAATGATAAATATTTTCCCTCTAATTGGTTAAGTACAAAGGTTGTAAGAAATTGGGGGTAATATAAAAATTATAATATCATTTAAATTGGATTTGTAATATTTTCACAAACATTATATTAAACACAATAGACATTCAATAGATAACATTATGTAAGTTTCTTTTCTTCTCACATTGAGAACCTACCTCCAAAATCAAATAAAAAATTCCCACCACTCCTTTTAAGTTTTGGTGTTTGTGGGATTCAATTCACTGAGGGTCTATTCAAACATTAAATGACTCACTAGGTCATGACATCACTCCTATAGTGATAGCCCCATGTGACCCAACTTCTCCTTCTATCACAACATATTCTTTTTTTTTTGTATAGCTTGTTTCAACCCACTTCCTTTGGACTTTTTTATTGTAAGATGCCCTTTCCTCCTGATCCTTGTATATGGATAACATGTAATTGAATATGTGAATCATTTTTCACATATTGGCTTTATTGGAAAACTTAACTAATTAATAGAATCTCTCCTTGACTCAAATTAGTGGGTGTTGGACTCTCACAGGTCTCTTATAAAGGACATAATTAAGCTCTATCCTTGTACTAGGAGCTTTCTCATTATGATTTTTGTTTAACTTTTTAGGATAAACAAGTAGTTTAAGATGGTAGGATATGGATGTGGGATCAACATTCACTTTCATTGAAGCACTAGATTCCCTCTTTCAACCATCTTAATTGTTTACCACGAAGTCTATACGATACAATGATAGGGGCACACAAATCAAAGTCCCTCTCTTGAAAGAGTGATATTTATTACTCCCGAGGTTCGAGATGGCCGAGTCATAGTAGTGTTGGATAGGTCAAGGAAGATAATGTGAGATTTTGCAAGGTGGGCCATTGCTGGTTTGAAAATCTTATGACTGCAATCAAGTTCTTGAATGGGCTTCTACTTGCCATTTTTAACCCAATTTTTTCAACTTTCAAAGATAAGAAACCTGTAGCCATGAGATCTGCAATATAACAAACTAGTTTCAAATTCTAAACTAATAACTATTCTAACTTCAGATATCAAATAAAATGCAAAAATGAGATAAGGTTACAAGAAATTATAGAAATAACAAACTCAATTATGTATATCAGCCATTTAAACACTAAAATTTGCATAAGGAAGGTATGATTTGACAAAATAACCATGAAATTACAAATTAGACATCAACATTTTATAGATTCATGGTGTTATCTTCAAAGGGAAACAAAAATGAATGATTTCTTAAGATTCATTAGATTGCAAAGCCATACTATCCATGTTCATAAGAAATATGAAGCTATCCTCCAAGTCACAAATTGAGATGACTGAACCAAGTTATCCATCACAACAAGCAAACATTTAATAGCTAATACCTTCTAATTAAATTGTTGAGTAAGCCATCATGAGCATACATCTAAGGCTCTCAAATTTCAAACTTGTATTCAAATTCACAAAGTTAGTAGCTAAACACAGTAAGAATGTCATACCATATGTTTATAGAGTTCAAGTGAGCAATTCCCAACCCTTATTATATCTAAAATTTAGGTTTATATAGATTTTACATTCCCAATTTGCCAAACTTGTAAATAGGGTTTTTAGGTGCTATTTCTAGGTGAAATAAAATTTTAATTTTAATTTAACTATCTAAAATACTTCTAAACTATTAGAAAATGGATTAACAATGAATTTAATGAGTTTACAACTCAAAATGACTCTTATTTGTGCCAAAAATACCCTAAAATTTTGGGCAAAGTTCCAATTTGGGCAGTTGAAACTCCACTCACCCAGATCCACCTTTTTAGCATTTTTCTTGAGTTTTACTATTGAAAAACTGAGGCTCCATGTCTTCATGACCCTTGGGGGATCTGGAGACATGTTGAAAAGAATCTGGGAATAAATTCCATGCTAAAAACCACCAACAAGTAGAAAAAATAAGACTACCCTTTTTCCTACATTTTTCTCTTACCGACTGGCTCAAATGTCTTAGCAGTAATGTTGATGTTGGGAGTTTTAATATAGCTGAGATGAACTTGCTGTTTTTTTCAGAAGGTCTTCAATTTCTTGCTATCATTTTTGAACTGTGGAGGCTCCTTCCTCATATTAGCCAAGATTTGTATTAGTGGTCTCTTTATGGTTGTTTCCCAATTTGGATGTATCTTAATAACTTCTACTTCATTTGGACTATATAAGTCATATTTCCTTCTACACTAAAGGTCATTGTCAATACCATTTCTCAATCTTATTCAACTACCTTATTTTATGAACAAAATAAAACTAATTAAGGAGAAATAAGAAACAAAAAATGTATACATAATAACACATGCACACAAAATTGAACACCTAACTCCTATGAATTTGGAGAGGTCTGATGTTCGAGGATGTTGGAATCCTCAAAATTTTCCTACCCCAGATTAATTGTTAGGACTTATGAAATGGGTAAGAGTTCATGCATAATGAAAATTAATTTCCCAAACTCATTGTTTTGAAGGTGTCTTATTGCATTACTGATCATGATGAAACTTATTAAAAATCAAACTTGCAATCAATGCAACAATCAAAAGAAAAATACACTAAACCCTAACCCAACAAATAATGAAGCAAATGACACAAAATGTAGAAACCATAAAAAAAAAAACTACAAACAAAAAAATAGATATTGAAACCCAAGAAAATAAAATAAATGGGGGAGGGAGATTTGGGCTTCAAGTTGAGGGAGTTGAGTCTCTTAATCAACATCCTCGAAACCTTGATCTTTGAAACTTTGAAAATTTGAAACTTCAAACCTCAAAACTTGGAAACCCCAATCTTTGAAACTTTTAAACCCCAAAACTTCAAAACTTTGAAACTTTGAAATTACAACCTTTGAACCTTTGAAACTTTCAAACACCGAAACTTAAAAACCTCGATATTCCAAACTTTGAAACTCATATCTTCAAAAAAATGATCTTTATAATTATATATATGTACATATGTATATAAATAAATACATACACACACATATGTATGTATTCATGCATGCATACATATATATGTATATGTATGTGTATATATATACACACACACATACACACACATACCTATATATACATACACACACACACACACACATATAGATATATATACATATATATACCCATGCACACACATATATACACACATATCATTATTATTGATCCAACTACCTATTTCCCTTTGATATGGGATTTTCCCTATCTTCTCAGCTCCCCATTTCATTTTTGGTGCTTTTTCCTAGGTACATAACACCTTGGGCATTTTTTTCCAAGGAACACAATGCCCAAGGAATTGTGTTCCCCTATGTTTGGACCTAAATTTGAATTATGGCCATGTTCTAGTATTTTAGTAAGAAATTAGATCTTGTGGTCAGCCTGGCTTAATTTTGAATCTTGAAATGTGTGAAGAGGTATATAAACACCCCATCTCTCCTCATTTTGGTATCTATTATTATCCATCATCAATACAACATTGATGATCAAGCAATCAAGTTCAATATTTGAAGTCAAGCATCCAATATCTAGCATCTCTCCAAGCATCCAAGACATTTTTAAGGCAATCTTCTCCATTGTAGCAAGATTCTTTCCCATTATGGCCAAGTAGAGGAGTTCTTAAGAAAGAAGATCATTTTTCCATCCACATGCATTCTTCTTCATAGAAAGTGTGCAATCAAGCATGGAAAAATTGAAGATATACGAGTGACATTCATAGATCCATGCATTTGTGAAGGCATCCTTGAATCCTTTCTACATTCCAAGTTCAAAAAATACAATTCAATTAACATACAAGCATATTCATTAATATGTGCAATCTTAATATCTATTCATAAAGGTATTTACAAGGTAGATCTAATATTTACATTTACATTTACTTTTCTTTATGCAATTTCATTTTATTTTCAAGGTTGATCCTTAAACAGGGGTTCGACCAAGGAAAACCCCTTTCCACAACCTTGTTTGGTTTTTTTGTGTGCAGGAATAGGTGGTGTGACTATCAAAACTATTTCAAAAGGTTCATGACCTATCAAAGTGAATGTTAAAATTTCAGTCAAAAACACTAGGAACACAACAAAAGTTGAAAAATGTACTTGGGAACATAATTCCCATGGCATTATGAACCTACCAAATCTATTTCAAATTTAAAATGCAATTTATTATAGCTTTCTAGATCCTTTAAAAGTAATTACAACTGTTAATCTATTTTCTATCAATTTGTACCTTCCAAATCTTGTTAATTTTGCTTATTTAGCCTCCTATTTTGCATAATTAAACTATTTCTCCTAAATCTGTTTTATTCTTAATCATTTATCAGTAAATGATCATTATCCCACCTAGTTCTTAGAGTCTAATTTGACCCTAGTGGGGCATCTTCCTTCCGATTTGTGCATTAAAAAAAGGTGGACAATCCCTTAAAGCTTGTTCCCCCTGTTTCTTTGTGTACATTTTTGTTGAACTTGATGCTTGCAATTTCCATTCTGATTTGGGTGTTAGATCCCCTTTATGTGCATTGGATCCTCACTTTTTATTTCATAATTTATATTTTCTATTCATTAGATCTTATGTACAATTATGTGTTTTAATTCCATTTATGTTGCATAAATTCAATGAATGTTTGCATATCTCTTTCAAATTTTATAGTTGCATTTGTTAGATCTATTATTTAAATTTTTTTTTATTGTGCATGAGTTTTATAACATTGAGTCCAACCTATAGTATTTAAATTAGGATAATCCATAGGCTTATGGGTTTCTTTGATCTCGAGTCTTCTTTGTTTCCTACAAATCTTGATGAAACACACATGCTTACTAATGAAATTTCTACTATGGTTGAGAATCATTTGTTGGTATTATGGTGGTTTTTGGAGTTTTTATGGGGAGAAATCATAAGGGATGCATAATTGGTTTTCATTGATGGCAACATTGTCAGTTAACATGATTCGAGTGACTGGTAAGATCTTTGCATGACCGGTAATGGAAGAAATAATTAAGTGCGTTGATCGATGTAAAGGAATAATATTTTCAATCATAGAATTTGGTAGCGGTGGAGTTTTAGTACAGATCATGTGTTGCAATCATAAAGGATGTTTTTATATGGTTAGTGGAATACATGATTCTGATCACTAGTTAATTCAATGTTTGAGTGAATTGTGTTTTTGGTGAAGAAGCCAATGTACCTATTGGTTCAACGATCAAAGTTTCATATTAAATCGGTTAAGGCAATGGATCTGAGGTTGGATATTTGTCTTAAACATGAATATTACATTTTAGGCTCACATGTTAGGTATTTCTAATGCTAATCTTGAGGTGCTTGATCAATACTTTGGGCTGACTATGATGGAAAGTTTCTAGGTCTTAAGTGACTTAAGGACAACACTATATAAGGTGATCTAAATCATTTGATTTAGGGTTGCAATCATATTTTCAAGTTGGGTGATCAAATATTGAAGGAGAAAAAATCTATGCAATGTCAGATAACAAAAGAGAATAGTGGATCTAATAGGAAAACAATTCCATTCAACAGATCAAAAGATAGAGTTTATTACTCTAGGCCAATCTTCTAGGTTGGGAAGCTAAATCCCTTAACTAGTTGAACTTTAATAGGTTACTATTGTAAATCCTTTAACAAGGTAACTTATTAATTGGGGTTTTGAAATACTCTAGAGAGGTAGACTCTAATAGGTATTTTGGTACTTCTAACAAGGTATTAATCACTTTTAACAGGGTGAACCCTTGACAGGGTATTGTAGCTCTTACAATGGCAAACACTTTATACTATAGTGAAGTGAATTTGTGGATGTCATCCCCACCACAGTTTTATCCCTCTTACAAGGGTTTCCAAGTGAAACATCTGTGTCATGTGTGATGCTTGATATTATTTACTTCTATTTGGTATTTTCATTTGTATGTTTCATTGTTTGGAAGTTGTTGATTAACTTTGTTAGATCAGTGGTGAAAATTATTAAGTACTTGTCTGCAATGGTTCACCGCCCCTCTCAGTGCCTATGTATACTAAAAATTAGTATCAGAGCTTTGGTCGTCTTGATATTAATCTTAACCACTTGAGGAAAAGATCCGTAAAAACAAAAATGGAGAGATAAAAGTACGAGAATCATCTTGAGGATGCAAACAGAGTATTCAATGAACTAGAGGAAAAGTTGAGGAACTCCCTTGAAAAAAGAAGAGAACTTACTCAACAATTGAGTGAAAGAAAAGATTACATTGATAAAATGTCTGAAGGTAGTATGTATGAAGAATCTAAGGAAGAAATTGTGGATCTGATAGATAAAAACAACAGACTTAAAGAAGAAGTGGCAATCTGAAAAGAGAGCTTGAAAGTAAGTCTATCAGGATGTGTGAAGAGCTTGAAGGAAGAAGAGCTACTAAGGATGCCAATAAAATTGTTGAAGATGTATTGAAGGATAAAGATGAAACCCTAATAGAAAAGTTGGAGCAACTATTTAGATCAACACAAGAGGTCGTTGTATTGCATGGAAATTTACATGGCACAAATGAAGAAAATACTGACATTGTAAGAGAGAATGAGGGGATGAGGAAAGAGAATGATAAGCTGAAAGAAGAGCTTAAAGATGAAAATGGTCTGTGGGATAAATTTAATAAGAGTTTTGCTAAATTGGATGAGAAAATCATTATTTAGAGGAGGAATGGACAGAAATAAGGTCTTGTTTTTTCAAAATTTGAAGTTGGTGAATCATCTGGCACTAAGGACATCAATGTAGGAGACAAATCAATGCCCAAGGTGAACACCAACATTGTTAAGAGAAGGTTTAGACTGGTATGTTTTAACTGTCATAAGGAAGGCCATACTACTAATTTATGTTGTTCTAAACCTATTGGTCCTAATGTTAGACCTAGAGGTCCTACTGCTAGATGTTATATTGTGGCGACTGATCAGGAAAGTACTATCCATAAAAGTTTTTTACCTTTCTGCACCGACATGTTCTAACCCTAAAGCAGCATAAAGTTTGTATAAATTAGCTTAGGGTTAGGGTTTCATTATTATGTTGTATGTTTTACGATGGTATTAAAGGATTGAGTATTGCGATATGATTATAATCACTGGATAATAGAAAGATTGGACTCACTATTTGGTGGACGTAGCCTAGGGATTGGGTGAACCACGTTAAATCTTTGTGTTAAAACTAAAGAGCTAATGGAAACCCTAGTGCATAGTTGTATGAAAAGCCTTTCAATTCAAATAAGGTATTTCTTATGAAGTGTTTATTTAATATGAAGATGGTAGAAGGTGGGTCAGTGACTGATCATTTAAATGAGTTTAATACAATTACTAGTCAATTATCTTATGTAAGTATAAATTTTGATGAAGAAATCAGGGCTCTTTTGATTATGTGTTCTTTTCCAGAAAGCTATAGTAGCTTGATAATGGTTGTTAGTAATTTTGTTTCTAATTTGAAAACCCTAAAATTTGATGATGTTGTTGGTGTTATTCTGAGTGAGGAAATTTTTAGAAAAAGCTCAGGCAGATCTACATCAGGTAGTGTTTTGAATGCCGAAAGAAGAGGCAGAACAAGAGATAGAGGAAACAACTCTGGAAATCATGGGAAATCATGAGGGAAGTCAAAGGGAAAGAGGCCTAGTGACTGCTGGTACTCTGTAAAACCAAGTCATAAGAAGAAAGATTGCTGGTCTCAGAAGAATAAAGAAGGAGACAAACAGGAAGGCAATAAGGAGGTAAATGTGGTAAGTAAAAAATTTGACGATGATGTTTTGGTCCTTTCCCTTGAAAATACTGATGATTCATGGGTTCTAGATTCAAGGGCTTCTTTTCATACCACACCCCATAGGAGCTATTTTATTGATTATGTCCAAGGGGATTTTGGGAAATTTTATTTGGGAGATAATGAAACCTGTCAAATTATTGGGAAGGGAAGAATTAAGATAAAGTTGCATAATGGGAATCATTGGCTACTACAAGAGATAAGACATATTCCAAGGCTGAGTAGAAATTTAATTTTAGTAGGGAAACTAGGTGATGAGGGTTACACAGTTACTTTTAATGATAAAAATTGGAAGGTTTCAAAAGGATCCTTAGTAGTAGCAAAAGATGTGAAAGTAGACACCTTATATCTTTGTACAGGTAATACTATTCCTTCTACTTTAGTTGCTACAAAGAAAAATGAATGTTCAGGAACAGTTGCTGTAGGTGAGCAGGTTGTGTTTATATTGTGGCGACTGATTATGTAGTGGGTGTTGATATTGTGGTGACTTCTCATCTAGTTTCCAGGAGGTGAGGGGTGGTAGCCCCAAACCTCCAGCCGGCACGAAGCGTAAAAATTTTTTGGTGCTTTTTTCAGGAAAAAGAAGAATGACATTGTAAAACCCTAAAATGGCCAATTTTAGAGGTTGCCCTAAAACACCTGTTATAAGCGGCTGAGATGCATAATGCATTTTAATATTGGTGTACTATTTTGTTGGATAATAAGAAAGGTTGGATGACTGTGTAGGTGGATGTAGCCCAGGTTTTGGGTGAACCACATTAAATCTGTGTGTTATCTGTGTTAAGTTTTATTCTTCTTTTGTTTTTTGCATATAACTATTTATTCTTATATTGTTCTGGATCTGTCAAACCCTAACAGGTTGAACACAAAACATTTTCTGTGGATACAAAAAAAAACTATGGCACAACAGACTTGGGCACATGAGTGAGAAAGGTATGAAATTACTTCACTCAATGAAAGTTTTACTAGTTCTGCAATGTGTAAGTTTGGATTTCTGTGAAAGTTGTGTGTATGGGAAACAAAAGAGAGTTAGTTTCTTGAAGGGTGGGAAGGAAAAGAAAGATGATAAATTAGAGCCTGTGCATATAGATGTATGGGAGATGGCTCATGTATCTTCCCTTGGTTTCTCTCTATATTATGTTACTTTCATTGATGATGCAACTAGGAAAGTCTGGATTTATTTCCTTAGGTAGAAATCTGAAGTATTTGAAACTTTTAAAAATTGGAAAAGCTTGGTTGAAAATGAGATTGGTAAAAGATTAAAATGTCTCAGATCTTATAATGGTGGTGATTATTTTAGAAAATAATTTGAATATTAGCGTTCCTCTAATGGTATTCATAGGGAGAAAATAGTTCCAAGGACTCCACAAGAAAATGGAGTGGCTGAACGCATGAACATGACAATAATGGAGCGTGCAAGGACTATGAGATTGCATGATGGGCTCCCCTTAAACATGTGGTCAAAGGTTGTAAATAATATTGTTTATTTAATTAATATAGGTCCCTCTACTCCTTTGGGTTGTAGTATTCCAGAGGAAGCATGGACTGGTAAGAAGGTAAGTTATTCTTTTCGTAGAACCTTCGGCTGTGAAGCATTTGCACATATAGATTTTGAAAATAGAACCAAGCTGGAAGAAAAATCAAAGAAATTTGTGTTTGTTGGATATGCCATTGATGAATTTGGCTATAGACTTTTCAATTTTGAAAATTGTAAAATTATAAGAAGCAGAGATGTCATATTCTATAAGAAAGTGTTGTATAAAGATCTGTTGCGACAACATGAGAAGAAAGACATTGATTATGTAGAGTTGGATGATACTCCAACAAATAATGTTCCTGTAATTCCTTATGCTCCACAAAAATAGAAAAAATAATAATACCACACACCCTAGTGAATGTTAGACGGTCAACAAGGCTAAGTAGACCTCCAGATAGATTTTCACTTTGTTTGTATTCTATTTTATTAACTGATTCTAGTGAACCTGAATGTTATAATGAAGCTATGCAGGTGGATACAAAGCTTCAGTGGGAGTTTGCAATGACAGATGAAATGGACTCCTTGCTGAAAAATTAGACTTGGGATTTATGTAAGTTGCCTGCAGGTAAACGGGCTTTGCAGAATAAATGGGTTTACATGTTGAAAGAAGAAGATAGAGGTAAGAAAAGATTTAAAGCTAGATTAGTCGTAAAAGGATTTGCACAGAAACATGGTATTGATTTTGTTGAGATTTTTTCTCCTGTTGTTAAAATGACTTCTATTCATTGTGTTTGAATTATTGTGGCTACTGAAGATTTGCATTTAGAGAAGCTTGATGCTAAAACAAATTTTCTTCATGGTGATTTGAATGAAGAAATATATATGGTACAACCATAGGGATTTGAGGTCAAGGGTAAGGAGAGTTTAGTGTGCAGATTACATAAAAGTTTATATGGCTTGAAGCAAGAACCTTGGCAATGTTATATTAAATTTGATACTTTTATGAATGAGAATGGACACACTCGATGTAATTCTGACCATTGTGTTTATTTCAAGAGGTTAAATTAGGACAACTACATTATTCTATGTTTATATGTTGATGATATGCTTGTAGCTAGGTCTAACATGGATCATATTAAGGGGTTGAAACAATAGTTAGCAAAGTATTTTTCTATGAAGGATTTGTGGGAAGCAAAACAAATCCTTGACATGAAAATTTGCAGAGATAGGAAGAACAAAAAATTAACTCTATCTCAGGATGATTATGTTGAAAAGGTGTTGCAGAGATTCTCCATGAAGGATGCCAAAGATGTCACTACACCTTTGCCTGGTCATTTGAAATTGACTAAGGAGATGTGTCCAAAGAAACCAGAAGAAGATGCAAAAATGTCCAAGATACCTTATGCTTCAACTGTAGGGAGTTTAATGTATGCTATGGTATGTACTAGGCTAGACATTGCACATGCAGTGGGAGTCTTTAGCAGGTATATGAGTTACCCCGGGATTGAGCATTGGAACATAGTCAAATGGATTCTTAGATATTTGAGAGGTACATCCAATAAGTGTTTACAATTTGAGGGCTCTACTACTACTACTGTTCATGGCTATGTTGACTCAGATTTAACAGGAGACATAGATATCAGGTAGGGTACTATAGGTTATGTATTTACTATTTGTGGGACAACAATGAGTTGGATTTCTCGGTTGTAAAAGGTGAATGCTTTATCCAATATAGAGGTAGAGTATGTTTCTTCTATAGAGGCAACCAAGGAGATGATATGGCTTTAATTCTTCATGGAAGAACTGGGACATCCATAGGCAGATAAATATTTATATTCAGACAGTTAGAGTGCCATTCATCTTGCAAAGAATTCTTCTTTGCACTCAAAGAAAAAGTGCATATAGTTGTGGTATCATTTCATTTAGTCAATTTTGGATGATGGGCAGTTAAAGCTAGAAAAGATTCATACAGATGATAATCCAACAGATATGTTTACAAAGGTTGTAACGAGGTTGAAGCTAAATTATTTTTCAGCTTTGGTTGGTCTTCTAGATTGAATAGACTAAAAGAACATCAGAGTCCAGGAAGGTTGGATCCAGTGGGAGCTTCATAGGGTAGTGGTTTTGCTACTGGATTAGTCTCCGAGTGGGAGAATTGTTGGTTAATGTGGAGTCTGATCAGTCCGCAAGTGGGAGATTTTTATATTGTTGTGAATGATCAGGAAAGTACTATCTAGGAAAGTGTTTTACCTTTTCTGCAATTTCTTGAGGCTTATTTTGGCCGATTTCTACGCCAACGTGTTCTAACCCTAAAGTGGCATAAATTTTATATAAATTGGCTTAGGGTTAGGGTTTCATTATTATGTTGTATGTTTTATAGCGGTATTGAGCTGTAAAGGATTGCGTATTGTGATCTGATTGTAATTACTGGATAATAGAAATATTGGACTTGCTGTTTGGTGGACGTAGCCCAAGGATTATGTGAACCATGTTAAATCTTTGTGTCTTGTGTTCTCTTCTATTTTGGTTTATTATTCTGTGATATTGGTTATATTTTTGCATGTAATTGTTATTTCTGTCTTCTTAATCCTAATACTAGATCATGTAATTCCTATGGTAGAATTGATAACTATAATACTATATCTAATGTATTTAATGGAGATTTGTATTATTGCAATAATTTTAAAAATAGGGCTAATGAGTGTAGGGACAAAATCAATAGTTAGTGGCCATATAATTACAATAGACATAAACCTAATAATCAAAGTAACTGGTCAGATGTTACCTATTCTATTTTCCATAACTATGGACATATGGATGTGAATTGCAGATTAAGGTCAGCTAGAGGCAATGCTAAAAATTGGAAACAAATAGGTATGGATTATTACACTTATAACAAAGTTGGTCATCTTGCTAGAACATGTAGAGAAAGAAAGAATACCAGAGGTCAACCAATGAACAAGGTTGTAAATGATAAAGGGAAGAAAATTGTTGATGTTGAGGAAGTCAGAAGTGAGATGAAGAAGACATGGATGAAGAAAGGTGAATTGAAATCTTCAGAGTTGATTGAGAACTCCACAAATTCATGAAAGACTATTTTGAATTAAGAGGCCTGCTAGTTTTTCCTCATTGAATTTCAGAGATTTTAAAAGAGGCGAGGTTTCCTACCAGTAATGGTTAGCTTTAACAAAGAAAACACAAAAATATAAGCTAGGGTTAGAATATTAATCTACTTATAGTCATTTTATGAATAAAAAAACATCAACAATGATCTAGAAAGAAAACCCACAATAATATTGAATGCATACGTGATCATGAATCAAACATGCATTAGTAGCTAGGTAGAGTATTGTATTTTAACTATCACCAAACTGGAGCAAGGGACATTAGGAAGCATACAACATGAAAAGCATTCGTTAAGTCTAGAACAAGAAACAACCCAAAGCATGGCACCATGAGAGATATTTCATTCCTTCATTAACTTCAAGAATCCAGGATCACTGGTAGGTATATCCATGGCTCCAAGGGAGCATTAATCTACTAGTATTGACAAAATACTAAACTAAGAGCATAAAAGAGACTATTATGGAAAAAAATCATCAACTTTTTTGACCCTTAAAATGGTGTCAAACTTCTTATTTATAGACAATCCTCTACTATCTACCTTGGTATCCTCACCCTATACAACCTGCTTACTTAAAATACAACACCCACTATCAATACACCTGCGTTGTCAAAGCCACTTTACTATATATAATCACTGAGAATATAGAAGAAAAGAAGATAGAAGGAGAAATTGGGAGATCAATCATCGGGAAGCACCCCTGAATATATGATCTTGACTTGTGTGCCTCAGGTGCTTTGAATCAGGTGCCCTATAAATGCAAATATGGTCCCTTATCTTTGAGTACCTTCACTGTTCATCAACATTGAATGCCAGATCAGAGCCTTAGGCCTTGGTAAGATGTGTGTAGTATTTTAAACCTCTCTTTTCACTTCTAATGTTGTATTGTACCTGTTAAACCTTTGACATAAGACTTACAATGATTTGATATGGCAGTTGGTTGGCTATGGATAAATCATCGATGCATACCACCCTAAGGAATACAAAAAGTAAAGTCCAAAGTTATGGACTTTGGGAGCTTTCAATCGAAGAATAATGAAAAGGAGAAATGACATGTGGGAGAATAATTTATGGAACCCAGAAGGCTTATTGTTCCTAAATTTTTTTGAAGGCCCCAATCATTTGCATTATTCCTTCCTCATTTACTTATTTTAGACATTCCATGCAGCCAATTACTTCATCAATGTAATCCTGCACATTTGTGGTCTTCTCTTTCATCTTGACGGCAACCCGGGTGGTGTCATGGGCCTTCAACATCATTTGGGTAACTTTTCTCATCACCAAACTATCAAATTCTCTCGACTGTCAAAATTGGGCGTCAATCAATTTTTCAAACTTAACCAATAAAGAATCAATAGGGACAAATCCTCCAGGCCTCAATGGATTTGATGTTGTAAATTCCCAAACGAATGACATATTCTAGTCCATTTGATTTTAGACCGCATCCACATGCATACGTAAGAACTTTAAAAGTTGCTTGCTCCTTTGAATTCATAAAGCAATTCTAGTGTACTAGGTCTTTGGGAACTCAAAGGGTTTGTTCCCCAACACTCCTGTCTCGACTAAATTCTCCTCTTCTAGGTTCAACATTTTTTTGAGATTACTCTTGCAATCCTCCTATTTTTTAGATCAGGCCTACCATTCTAGGAGTAGGATATTTAGTTGGATGGTAACATCGTTAGCCTACTACAATTCTGGGAGGGAATATGATAAGAAGCTTTAGAGTACCTCCATCTTTTCATTAATTCATTCATCCACAACCAATACTTTTTTCATCATCTTCTAGAGTATATCTATGTCACCCTAGAGAAGCGATGTTCTGGGGGTGGAAGGCTCAGGAATTACAGAAGAGAGGGGGAGCACTAGTTCAACTAAAATCCTCAATGAGTTTGCCACTAAATCCTCTAGTTCTTTTCTCTTATGATGATCTTTTTCATACCGGTCATGAATCACCTAGTTTTCCTCATCTAGTAGATCCAATTGTCCTCTTTAGTCCAAGGGGATCTTTGTTATGGTATAATCCTTAGCTTCAACTTCTGACTTGTCCTTGTATGCCAGTGGGGCTTCCACTGATGTGACCACATTCCCATCTAGCTCTCCCAGGTCATATAGAGGGTTTAGGAATTTTTGCGCTTCTTTGCCACCTGGACTTCGACCAACATCTTAGAAAGGGATAGAGGGGTTGATATCTCTGTCAACATCTTTCTCATCCCAAACTTAACTAGCCACTATGGAGGGCCTTGTGCTTCACCTATTTCTTCTAACTCAGGGAGGCATCTCTGAGAGTCTACTCTAGTTCCTCCATAATTGTATCATTGATTATTTTCTATATTCTCTTACCCCATTCTTGTATCCTTTCCTAGGATCTCTTCCATAGTGGGGAAGATGGTGGCGGCCGTATCACCTATCAGTCTTGGGCTTCCTATTGAATTCCTAGTGTGGTATCCTTTTTTCTTGTCTCCGGAGGTGGAAAAGAGATTTTATCACCTGTGGAGACTAGACCATTTCCTCTGAGGGTATGATTTTCCCTGTAGGTCTTGTTTCTCTAGCTACAAGCAGTTTCTCCTCAACCTATTTATTCTCTTATTCCTTCTTCTCCTCCACTTTCTTTCCCTCAACCTCATATTTTTGATGTTCCTCCTCCTACTCTTGGGCACATTCTTATACCTCCTCTTCCTTTTTATCCTCCACCCAGAGGGTACCTATATCTTGTTCTCACACTATCTTCTTGGTCATCCTTTCCTCCAATGCATGTAGGCTTCCCAATCCATCGACATGGAAGAAGTCATCAACATTTGTCTGAAATATCTCTAGATGATCCTCCAAGGCATCCTCTTTGTCGAAGGAGGATGTAGAGGGAATCTCTTGGACCTCATCCACATCTCCAAGTTTTGGGCTGGGGTCCCTAGTCATAGGGGATCTATTCACTTTTTGTTTCTTCCTCCTTTGGAGTAGCGCTCCTACATCCATAATTGATGCCTCTTCCCTGACATCCTCACTGCATGGCATACCAAATGGGGTAACCAAAGAGGGAAACACACTCGGCGGGGGTAGGGAGCTTACAGGGCTAACTCCAAGACCAAATGTCACCCCAAAGCTTTCCGCTTCCACTAGATTTTGGGACTTTGCTAATTCCCTAGCTAACTTCCTCATTAGGGGGTCTAGGGTGGGGTCTGACATCTAGGAAGACATGCCAACCTTCATTTTCCACTAGGATTCAAATTGTTCAGCCACCCGGGATCCAAAATTGGTTGCCGACAAAAAATAGTTGTCCAATTGGACAATCTTCGGGCATATATTTGCAAAATATGCGTGACTGCACTAAATCAAAACCCTTGAGACAACCTCAACAAACAAAATTTCTGGGGGTTTCCAATCTTCCAGAGGGAGATCCATCTGATCAATACATGTTTCTTTATACTCAGGGTCTTCAAGTGACCTGCTATCATAAAAAGTCTGTGGGAAAATTTAGAGGCCCAAGTGGTCCATCATGCCCTTTGACATTCTTACATAATGTCAGCTCCTAAACTCAAATTAATCCTGGCAATCCTTCCAAAAATATTCTAAATGCATGGGGTTTGGATCCCTAGGGCATCGCCTTCTCTATCTGGTCACGTAGATCATGATTCTTACGTCTGAGTGAAAATATGGCTAAGTTCAAACTACTTAGCTCATGCTCTGCCTCCCAGACCACAGCGAGGGAGCAGGTGTATCTACCACATACAACTAGGAAATATACTGAAGAAACATTATTTATGTCCATTAGGGCATGCACTTCTAGTATCTGCATGGAAAACTCTAGTAATACCACTCTATCCCCACAATGCTTTAGTAACAAAAATGGGTTTCTAGAAAATTGAGTCACCTGGATATATGTATGCTCTGAAAATTGGATGAAATAACATCCCCATGGGCTTATCATGGCCATGGATTTTAGAGATATCCTGAAATCTATATCCTTGGTGAGAATCTTGATCCCATAAAATATGAAGGCATCATTCAGCCTATAAAAATTCTATAAACACTCATCCCATTAGACCTGGGGAAAATGATCCCATGGGGTGGTCTGCTTCATCTTGGTTCTGAGGACATGAACTATATCCTATCCCTAGATTCCTGTGTACTATCAAGCTAAGGAATACAAAACAAAAAAGGTCATGTAAAATTTGTGATCCTATCCCACCTTTCATATCAGGGCATCTGATAGAGATTCTCCTAGGCGTGCTTGCACAAACACAATCTAGGACTTTACTTGTCCTAGCATTCCCTAGACCCTAAGCTCACTTCTAGGACCTTAATAGTCTTTTCTCTTTTGGCCTAAGACTATCCTAACTCAACTCCAAGAGTTAGTCTCTTTGTGCTTCTCCTTGAGGGATCACTAACATTAAGGTTACTCCAATTCTTCACTCTTCCTTGGATAACTCCAAGTGCAAACTCTTCATAACATCTTCACAAGTACCACAGGGGGTGAAAATATTGCTAAGAAAACTTCTTGCCTCCCACATGATCCCATTAGAATAGGACATCATTGGCTCTACAAACGATCTCAAGACAACTGAGGGATTTTTTCTTTTAAGACTGCTTAGTTAATTAAGACCTGAGTAACAATGAGCCTACTTGGTTAATTAAGACCCGAGTAACAGTGAGCCTACTCGGTTAATGAACCCTGAGTAACAGTGAGTTTTTCCCACTTCTCTCAAAAAACTTCTAAACAATCCCAAAAAAAACTTGATATCCTAACACCCTTTTGCAAGACCTAAAGGATTTTTGTGGTCTTAGAATTCTAAGGTGCTCGGACAGTGGATTCCTAGAATTCAGGGCTAATAGGAAAAATAGGGCTATTTTTAGCAATCTTCTAATTTATGCTCAATAATCAAATTTAATGGATTGGCCAAAGCCTAATACTCTCAGAATTTATCTGTGGGACCTCTATGCTTTCAAAACCATGCTTGGCTCTATCCTTTCAATCCTTCCCCTGCAATTGCACATCATTAGTTCACTGTCATGCACCTAACTAGGTACGCTAGAATCGCCTAGGGCATGACCTTAAAATTAGCTAGTTGTCTCTTTGGAGCTACTCCTTCCACATGTACATTATACAATGGCTTCCATTCCATATCCCTTAGATCCGTGATGATTTTTCATGGTAGAGAGCTATGGGGAAGCCAAGTTTCCTCGAACTACCAAAACAACACCAGTAACTACCTTACTTGCAAAAAAATTTAAAAAACTAAACTCATGAACTCAAAACAACTTCACTTTTGAATGAAAAGTTCTTAAAACTATCTCTACTATGCTAACAAAAACAAGTAGACTCTATACAAAAAACCAGAACTCAGAGCTTTTTTCATTTAATATCCAAAATCACTCAATACATCTGTCTCCTGTGTCTCTTCAGAAATGGAATCTGTCACCACTAAATATGCATTGTGCATGATTGTAGGTTGTTACATTTAAGACCCATCATCATTCTTTAAAGATAATCCTATTCAGCCAAATGTTGTCATGCAACGTTCAAAAATTGCAAATGTTGTCATGCAACATTTTGACAACATTGACAACTTTGTATAAAACAAAATCTAATGATCTCCAACCGACCTAGAATGATGTAAAAAAATTCTAGAGACTATTTTAGCCATATTTCTAACCTATCCTAAGACTTGAAGGCTTTTGGATCCATTTTCCCATTTTTAGGCTTAACCTACCTCTAACCACTAATTAAAGGATAAAAATATAGGTTGGATTGATCCTAGTTAAATCCACCTAGGTACACGCTTGCAAGATGTTCTAAGGTAAAAAAAAAACTCTACTAACTTGGTTAGAGCCAGTAAAAGCCAAAACAAAATTGGAGTAAGGATTAGCCTGGGTGCTCCTTCACCATCCTCCCCAAATGAAAAGATTTCAATCCATCCTTGGATTGAGAAAGTTGGAATAAATGCCCAACTTGTTGAACTCCATCTGCTTGATCTAGGTAGCCTCTTTATCTTCTTGTCTATGCCATTTGATTAGGTTCTCATAGTATGTTCTCTATCTGGTCTTGTTGTAGGCCCTTAAATCAAGTATCTTCTCTACTCTTTTAGGTGGTGTAGGGTTTAGATTTAGATCTTCCACCTCTTGTATAACCTCTGTAAGGCTATGGTCTAGATCTAGAGTAAGCCCCTTATAGAGGACCAGATCTGCTGCATTGAAGTTGGAGATAGACCAATATATTCAAGGAGCTCTACCTTATAGGAATTGTTACCATATTTGGCCATAATAGTGCATGACCCTAATCTTCTCATCTATAACTTATGTGGTACTCCCTTATGTAGTCTGGGTTTGTTTAGATGGACCATGACTAGATCCCCTACTTGGAAATGAACTTCCTCTTTCCTTTCATCCACCTTTTGCTTGATTTTTGGTACATTCTCTTTTAGTGTCTTTCTCACTGTTTCATGCACCTCTTTCATGGAGTGTGTGAAGTCTTCAGCATAAACATTACCCTTGGCTTCATCTTTCATTTCTTTGAGCTCAAATATAACTCTAAGGTGCAGTCCATAAAAAATTTCAAAAGGACTCTTTCCAGTAGTTCTATTCATAGTATCATTGTATGCATACTTTGTCTGTCCTATGCGTTGATCCCAGGTTTGTCCATACTCCTTTGTGAGACACCTCAATAGGTTCTAAAGGCTTCTATTAACCACTTCTATTTAGCATCTATCTAAGGGTGATATGCAACCCAAAGGACACATTGGTTCCCAATTTGTCCACAATGTCTTCCAAAAGTGACTCAAGAATTTAGTGTCTCTATCAGAGACTATGCTTAAGGGAAAGCCATGGATTCTTACCACTTCCTTGAAGAATAATTGTGCAACATGAAAAGCATCATGCACTATCATACATGGGACAAAGTGTGCCATCTTACTGAACCTATCCACAATGACATAGATACTATCCATTCCTTGCTTTGTCTTCGACAATCCCACAACAAAATCCATGCTCAAACATTCCCAAGGTCTACTTGGAATGTGGAAATGTTGATAAAGGCTTGCATTTGAGGATGTGCCCTTGTCTTTTTGACACACCACACAATATTTCACATACTTTCTGATATCCAAATTCATTTTGGGACAAAATTAAAACCTCTGCACTAACTCTTGAGTCTTATTGACTCCAAAATGGCCACTAAGTGCACCATTGTGCTTTTCTTGGATCAAATTTTCCCTAATAGATCCTCTAGGGACACATAACTGACTCCCTTTGAACAATATATCATTTTTCATAGTATAATCATTAAATTCACTATGAAAATGATTTTTATACTCCTTAAATACCTTGTATACTTCTGCTAAGTCTTCATCTTCTGCATATAGATCTTTGAAACTATCAATACCCATGCTCTGCAATTGTACTTCTTGCACTGTCAGTAGTCTTCTACTAAGTGCATTAGCCACTTTGTTCTGCACTCCTTTCTTGTGCTTGACATTGAAGGTGTAAGCCTACAAGTACTCCACCCATTTCATGTGCTTGTGACTAAGCTTGTCTTGTGAATTCAAGAAGCTAAGTGCTTGATTGTTTGAATACACCACAAATTCCTTTGGAAGCAGACAATGCCTCCATTTTCTTAGTGCTTGGACTAGAGCATACATCTCTAATTCATAGGATGAATACTTCTTCTTAGCATCACTGAGCTTCTCACTATGAAAAGCCTTTGGTCTTCCTTCTCGGCTTAGTACCTCTCCAATAGAAACATTTCTAGCATCACACTTAACTATGAAGAGCTTCTCAAAGCTTGGTAATATCAAGATAGGTTGAGTGGAAATATTCCTCTTCAACAACTCAAGTCCTTGGTTAGCTTTCTCATTCCATACAAAATTTGTTTTCATTCCACCTTTTATGGTGTCTAACATAGGAGCACAAATAGCACTAAACTGTTTAATGAACTTCCTATAGTACTGAGCTAGACCATGAAAAATTCTTACCTCTATTGTAGATTTGGGAGTAGACCAGTTGAAAATGGCTTCTACCTTGCTTGGATCCATCTTGAGACTTCCTTGAGACAATACAAACTTGAGATATACTAACTCCTACTTGAGTAATTCACTCTTATCCAAATTGATCATAATATTTTCTTCATGCAATCTTTTGAAAACAATTGGCAGATGTCTGAGATGTTCCTCTTTAGTCTTGCTAAAGATTACTATATCATCTAGATATACTACTACAAATTTTCCAATGTAGTCTTTTAGAACTTTGTTCATAAGTCTCATGAATGTAGATTGGGCATTTGATAACCCAAATGGCATTACAAGCCACTCATACAAACCTTCTATGGTTTTGAAGGCTATCTTCCATCATCTCCCTCATTGAATATGATTTGGTGATAATCACTCTTTAGGTCAATCTTTATAAAGTACCTTGCTCCTCCTAAACATTCCATTAGGTCTTCTATCCTAGGAATAGAAAACATATACCTAATGGTGATTCGGTTAATAGCTATGGAATTTGTGCATAGCCTCCAAGTTCCTCCCTTTTTGGGTGCTAGGACAGTGGGTATTGCACATGGGCTAATACTCTTTCTAATGAGGCCTTGGTTTAGGAGCTCTTGGATTTTCTTGGTAATTTTCCTAATTTTGTTGAGAGGTTATCTTATAGGTAGATTTTTTAGGAAGGGTAACTCCTGGGATAAAGTCAATTTGGTGACTAATAGCTCTCTTAGGGGGTAGGATTGCAGGTTATCCATCACTGACAATGTTACTGTACTCTTTAAGTAACTCTTGTACCTCTTTTGGAATCTCTGTCTTCTTGACCACCTTCTCTACATCTTCTTCTTTTGGTTTTAAAACCAAAGCATATGCTACTCCCTCTCCTTCTTGTAGAGCTTGAAGGAACTCCTTATCACTCACCAATAGGAAATTAGGACCTGAAGTCTTCACTTCTCCTTCTTCTAACAATGACTATATTTTAAAAGTCATGCCATCCTTTTTAAAGGAATATGCATTCTTAACTCCATCATGCATGGCTTCTCTGTCAAATTTCCATGGCCTACCAAGTAAGAGGTGACATGCATCCATAGGAAGGATGTCACACAATACCTTATCCCTATATCTTCCAATTGAGAAGTCCACCCATTCTTGTTCATTCACAAGGACATGTTGTCCTTTGTTCAACCAAGTAACCTTGTATGGGTTACTATGTGGAATCCTCTTCATCTTTATCTTACTAACTGCTTCCTTTGATACAATATTATTAGTAGACCCTAAGTCTATGATGACTCTGCATAATTTACCCATCATCTTTCATTTCACTCTAAAAAGTCATCTTCTCTGGCTTGGCTCCTCTTTCTCTAGTTCTTTGATTAGTGTTGTTCTTATCATCATATTCTCTCCTTCCTCTGATTCTAGGGGTACCTCAAGGTGTTTACTTCCACCAGTAGAATCCTCTTGCACAAAAGTAACTATCTTGTCTCCTCCTTAAGAAGTATATCTCTTCTCTGGACAGCTATAGGAAGGATGTCCCATTTGATTACAGTGATAAAATTTCATTTTTTCAAAGTAGGAACCTCTTCATTGGCTACTACCTCTTCCTCTCTAATTATTGTTCGAGCCTCTTCCTTTGTTGAAGCTTCCTCTACTTGAGCTTCCTTCTTGTTGTTCTGTCAACTTAGTATCTCCTTGATTCTTAGACTCTAAACTTCTACCACCATTTCCACTTCTTTTCCCTCTATTATCTCTTCCTCTACCTTTGCCTCTGGTGTTACTACAATCTTGTTTCTTTCTCAACTTTTCTTCCACCTTTATTGCAAGTTGGTGGCATCTCTGAATAGTGGTAGGAGTGAATAAACTCAAATCATCTTGAATAGTCCATTTTAGACCATTAAGGTATCTAGCTACCTTCACACTTTCCTCTTCTGCAATTCTTGATCTCATGCATAACCTTTGAAACTCTTCATTATAAGAGTTAACATCCAAGTCTTTTTTCCTAAGACTTTGTCTCCTTTTATGCAACTAAATTTCATAGTCTTTAGGGTCATATTCTTCTTTGATTTTGGCAACCATAGCCTTCTAAGTAGCTATGGGTCTCTTTCCTTCCTTCTCTCTCTCATCTTGGATGAATTTCTACCTGTAACACCCCAAAATTGGCATCTTGCAACCCTAACCAATTTTGTTTCATTTGTCTTTCTTCTGAATCATCAAAGTCCTATTGTACTAGGCAATTTTGAGTTTTGACTGACTCTACTCGACCTAAGTGTCAAATGTAGAAAATCCCAAATCTGCATTAATCATACATCATGTTTAATTCCTAAATATCTATTGGCTAAATAAACCCTATGATTGAATTAATTTAATTACAAAGTCCTAGCACTTTAATTAAATTAAATTCACCCTCTTTAGCTAAGACACATAAAAATGAACTAAATAATATTTAATTATTAAATAAATATCCTCATTTCAATAATTGAATTTAATTATTTAGATAATTGAGAAAAACCTATTTATGAGGTCATATTTATTTAATTAATTGAATATTATCTCAAAAATCTTATCTTTGTTCAGAAATAGAATCTTTGAATTAATTATGCTTTAAAGAGAAAGAAAACAATTAAATTCAAATAAAATAGAATTAAATCAAAGAAAGAAAATAGTTAAAGTACAAAGAAGACAATTTATTATATTCTTTTGAATAAAGCTTTCTAATCTGAACTGGCTTTTCTATCTGTTTTATTTCAAAGAGGAAAGTTTCTATTCTGATCATCTCTGAGTCTATAAAATAACTCTCATTCCTCATTCAAAACCCCTGATTACCCACTCATTTTCATGCATTGTTAGAATACTGAATTATTGTCACATTTCTTGATATCTCATATAGAATAATTTCATTTTGCAATAGATTACTTTCAATTTCTAGAATAATTGCATTGAAATCATGTCTTAGAATAATTTCACATCTTTCAATTCTTAGATTAATACTTGCATTGTATTGCATTCATGGAGAAAAATCCTTCATTCCTAGATTGGTTTATGGTTGTGAGACTCTCATTCTAAGAGCTATTTCGAAAACCCCGTCTGGATAGAAGGCAACAGGTCAAATCATGCAGGCAGATAGGATGAATAATCTCATATTCAGTCTTGTGTGTATCTGGTGAAGAAGGACTATGTCGAAGTGTATGGTGAGTTAACAAGGCCAAATTTACCACATACATTTTTGGCACCCACCGTGGGGCAGGTACATTCTATTCTGGCCTCATTTCATTTCATCTTTTTCATTTTTTTTTACATTCTATCCTTACTTACGTACAAGTTCTGTTTTAATTTCGCGTGAACTTTCTGTACGTTTCACGCAAACTTTCTAGTTCTTTGCGTAGCTTGCAGCACTTCTTCGCACGATCTAGCATACTTTATCGCACAAAATTACATTCCAGAGCTCTCATTTTGATATTTTATTTGCTCAGTTTTCTAACCACCCGCTATTTTTTGACATCTGTATTTCTCTAATTTTATCTTTTGAAACAACATAATAGTGGTTTGCAGGACGCTAAGATAAAGAAAAGCCATTATAAACTTCTAACACATTTATTTTAGGATGTTGATATGAAGAAAGGCATTACAAACTACTAATGGGTTTATTGCAGGACGTTTGTCGAAGATCTTGCGTGTTTTCACAAATTCTCATGTCTGTTTTTAGTAGTTAAAACACACTTCGGTTGGTGCTTAAAATGAATCATTGTCTTGTGTGATTGAAGTGTTTTTTAGATTGTAATCCTAAGAACTACTTGAACATATCCTCTCCCCTTGCCTTTATGGATCTTGGGTGTAAGAGAAATTCATGTGATTCTTCTAGAGTGTCTACCTCCTGAGAGCCTTAGAAAAGCCGGTGAGAGTGGATGCCCAACCGGTAACAGGCTAAAGCCAAGCCCTTCCAAACCGGTATACAAAAAATGCTATTGTGATTAATGTCACAATAGACAGGTGTGAATTTTTTGTGGCAACCAAAATCTCCTCCAGTACCCTAGTTGTGCGTTAAAGTCCTGACATTGTTAAAGTGAAAGCCTTGGTTTGAAAGGATTGGGAGAGCTCCCTTTATTGGGAAAATGACTTGATCACAACCACCTGAACGGATGACCTTACTACAAACTGTTGTTCTAGTTTTCCAAAACCCTCTATCTATTAGCGTGGAAGGTCAAAGACCGACTAAGACACCCCACATTTTTATTGCTTTTAGTAGAGATAACAGCCCTTTGGGAAGCAATTCCTTTGGGGTTCGAAGCTTGGTATGCTTGAGAAGTGAGTGCATATGTAAGGAGGAGCCCGTGCTTCCAAGCTTCTAAGTTATCCACTAAGAGTAAGAATATATGAAATTCAATTCAAGTGGGGATTCAACATATATTGTCTTAGCTATCCTAGGATTGTGATGTTCTTGTTCTTGTACTACAAATATTCTGTTTAATGTGTTTTGCGTGGGTGTATCATTTGAACAATCGAAACTATCGTCAAAACACACACACTGTCAATCTTGAACATGTCCAAAACAATCTGTAACTTGAACTATCTAAAAGAAAACAACATGATTTTATCTTGGGAAACGCAAACTAGTCTCAACAGTCTAATTCTGTAAACATTCTTTTTTTAACATTTGCATATTTTCGCATGACATTTCCCAATCTTCGCATGTTGTACTGCAAATCTTCACGTGATATGACATACACTATCGTGTGACATTTGGCATTAGTGCCATTATTCTATCATCTTTTTTCTGTCAACTGGTGTCACCCTTCGTGCGAATACTGCAAAGTTTCATGCGGGTCGGTGAGAAACTTCGCGCGACATGCATTTCTTCGCACGAAACTAGAGTGTTTTGTCCAAAATAGTGAGCTAAATTCTGTCATTCAGGTGTACTTCTATCAAATCTGGTCTCTGATATGGGTCTATTTTTCTTCCATCCATCTTCACACAGTCTAAAACTTGGTTTCTTGGGTTGAGAATTATGCGATTCTTGCTTAAATTGGTCTCGTCTCATGTCTTTTTTATCTCTTTCATCTGTGTTGTCATACCTTGTGTCGCAATAGTCACCTCTTGGCTATTCTAGCCTCAGCTTCGATAATTTGCACCAAGGATACTTCACCTTTTGGCACATTCTATGCAATTACTTTGAGACAGTTTCAAGTTTGGTCCTAGTTCACATTCCTTGTTTAACCTTTGTCTATGACTGTCACAACTCAAAGTGGAAAAACATTTCCTTCAATCAATCAAGATGAATCTGTACTTTCCACACCATGACCAGGTACATCTAGTGAGGAATCATCTCAATATCCTTCCCTGGTACTTCAACCTTACAATAAATGGTCATTTCAAGTGGATCTTAGTCAGGTTTGAAATCCTTTGTTCCAAGAAGACCCAAATTCAAAGAACACTCAATCTTTTCATACCGAGTCTTTACACCTTCAATCCTTGCATTTTGGCAAGATGGAAGATCATAACCAATCAGGTGGTGAGGTTAGTAGAACTGACCTCTTTAGAAAATGGGGTAAGTCCCATTCTGAAGACTCCCCTAACGATGTAGAAGTAGAAATCAATCAAGAAGAGATTGCACAAGCTCGTGCTAACAAAGATTTCTGTAAAATTATGGGAATTCTACTAGCTGAGGAGAAACAAAAATACATTCTTGAACTAGCCAATCAAGGGGCTAAGTTACCTTCCAATTATGCAGTAGAAACACTTGTCGAGAAAGAGGAAGAAACTGAAAATTCCCGTTTGCGAAAAGAAATGCAAACTATGCAAGAGCAACTCTCAAAGACAAACCTATTACACAATTCACACTAGAAAGCATCTGTCCTTTCCCATTTGATAAATATCTTCACATGCCTCCTTTTCCCAAAGGAGTTGAGCTTCCTAAATATGACAAATACTTGGGTACATCTAACCCTCAAGACCATTTGAGAGAGTTTGGTGCTCTTTCCATGGAATTCATACATGACACAACCTATCTCATGCATCTTTTCCCATGTAGTTTGGGAGGATCAGCTATGGAATGGTTCTCTAGACTACCAACTGGCATCAAAACTTTTGATGAAATTGCCAATTTATTTCTACAACACTATTCTCACAACACCCAACATCTAGTTCATATCCTAGATCTTTGCAATTTGAAACAAAATCATGGGGAATCCTTCTTGGCATTTCTCCAAAGATGGAGACAACTTTATACATGATATTCTCACAAGATACCTAAATCCAAAAAGTTGGACATCTTTCTCGATAATCTTCTCCCCAACTTTGGTTATCAAGTATAGCTACAAGGTCCTCTAACCTTTGATGACATGATTAAACAAGCTATACGAATCAAGACATTTATGATCAAGAAAGGAGAATTGACCTTACACAAGGAAAATAAATAAGGGTCTTCCTCCTCAAGCAAAGATAAGTCCAAATTTCCCAACAAGAACCAAAATGTTGTGAATGATGGAGTTGTAGACAATGTGACTCCTAAGCCTTCCAAGGCTGCCTTTAATCTCACTACTACAATGCAAGTGGCCAAAGCCACTGAACAGGCTGTGATAGATTCCAAACCAAGTACTTCACGATTTTCTGGACCTAAACCTTGGGCTCCTGGACCCAAGTGTGAATTCACTCCTTTAGGAGAACCTCTCAAGGCAGCTTACAAGACTCTTGTAGACAACAATTTACTCACTCCATTGGATAATTCATGACTTTATGATCCGCAACCAAGACCCTCTTGGTGGAATGAATCCACTTATTGTGATTTTCACCAAAACAAAGGTCATAAAATGGGTACTTGTCTTAAATTGTGGCATAAAATCTAGGATCTCATCGATAGTGAGGTTACTGCTGTGGGAGGTCACAACAAAAATTCTAATCACCAAGCTTTCAAAGATCCATTTCCTCCTCATGGGAAAGGTGAATCATCTAAAGGCAAAAATACTGATGCTAAGGTCAACTATACATACACCAATAATGACAATGTCATTAATATGGTTGAACCTGTTGACACTGAATATTGTAATGTCATCATTCTTAAGGGAAAGGAAGATACCTCTAAGTCCAAAATGCCTTTCACTTTGTGAGGGTCTATACCTCAATCTTCTGAACAAGGATAGTCTCAAGTCAGTGCTAATATTGTTACTCGATCTCGCGCTAAAATCATCCTCAAAGGCCCTGAGCCTTCTATATCTACATCAACCCAACCTTCAGACAAAGCTAAGGTTGACTTTGCTAATAAAAATCCAAAAGTGGGTTCCTCATCTAATGTTGCCAACTACAACATTCTTGATCAATTGCAATGTACTAATGCTCAGATAACTATTTTTGAGCTCCTAAAAATCTCCCCTGCTCATATGGAAATCCTGGACAAAGCCCTCATTGAGGCAAATGTCCCAAAAGATCTTGATCTCAACTGGTTTCAATCCATGGTAGGTCACTTGACCTCCTCCCATTATTTGTCTTTCTCTGAGGAAGACAACCATTTTTTGAGTCACTCGCATAATAAACTATTGCACATTGAAGTCATGATTGGTCCAAAGCGTGTTCGCCATTTTCTCATAGATAACGACGCCGACCTAAATATTTGCTCTGCTAGTTTCCTTATTGAGTTAGGATATGGAAAATATTGCATTGATGCTCGCAAAAATATTACCATTAAAGCCTATGATGAGGAAGAACGTAAATCCAAGGGGCTGGTTGTGTTGCTAATAAGAGTTGGCCCTGTTGAACGAGATGTTGTCTGTCAAGTGCTTGACATTCCTTTGGCATATAATATTCTGTTAGGAAGGCCATGTATCCATGAAATGTAGGCTATCCCTTCCACATACCATCAGTGCATTAAGTTCCCATTCCAAGGATCTGAAGTGACTATACCTGCTAATACATGCTATGATTGCAATGCCCTCACAAAATCTTCTGACATCTTTGTGCCTACCAACAGAGAATCTATTGAACTCCTTGAGAATAAATTGAAAGAAATGGAAAAGAGTCTGACACTCAAAGAAACTGATATGGGAGGATATCAGATTGAACCTGTACTATCTATTACATCTTTTCCTTTGTCTCCATGTTCTTTTGGGAGACTTTCTGACAGCACTAAACCTTCTATGGTTCCTCCTCCAACAAAGTATGGTGGTAGCTTTGTACAAGCCACAATACCATTAGAAGAAGAAGCTGAAAACAGAGCTATCAAAGCTTGGATCTATAAAGGAGAAGAAAATTCTGAAAATACTCCTCCTTATGACATAAAACCTAAGAAATATGGCAAAGGTTTATCTATTATGCAACATTTTAGCTATAAAGGAAATGGTCCCATAGGTGCGAATCATAAGGGATTGATTGCACCACTTGAAGCTATTGGTTGAAGAACATGTGACTCTATAGGTATAGGCTTCTAGAAACTCACATTTCAACTGGGAATAAACAAGTTTGTACCTCGAGAGGATAAGAAAACAATAGTTGAAGAAACATCTAAAATTGAAGAACCTGACGACAGCTCTGATGAGGATACTTTTCCTTATCCTATTCCTCCAGACCTGGCAACATTCTTTGCTGAGACAGATAACTTTGTACCGCATGTTAGTATAGTAGACACTGAGAGTGATTCTAATACTACCACCTCACTTGCTCCATTAACTTATGAGGAGTGGAAAACAATATATACTCTAAATCCTGGTCATCAAGGTGATTTATACATACCACCACACTTTCAAGAACAATTTGACCAGGAATTCCAGTCACTTCTCATTACACAAGAGGTAGCTAATGTTACAAACACTAATGAGGTACCTAGGCCAAAAGGTGTTCATCTGACCATAGCAGAGGTTCTAGGTAGAACCCATCCCAACTGGGGACAAAGGGTTGATTTCACTCATGTCCTTAACATGAGACCTAATGACGAAACAAACCCCCATGAATATGAGTTTGACAGCTTGTCATATGCCACTTCTGACAGAGATACAGATAAAACTAATGCATATGAAAACCTTCTCAAAGTAGGTGAATGGTCTAGTGTAGGGTCACATGAGCCTGACTCCCTAGATGTTAACATGTTGTCTACTACGGTCGCTAGGAATCAAAGGAATTTGACCATACCTCTGGATGAGATCGCTTTGGGTCTCAACTTGCTTGTCCATGCCTTTGATGATTATACCATGAATGCACTTGAACCCATCATTCCTCTTTCACTTTTCCATCCCGATCTTATAGACTGGAACTCTACCTCCCCATTTAATGAAGTCCTTATGTTTCAGAATGATTACGCTCTTTCCTATTACCTACACACTGTTGAACCTATGACATCATCCACTAGTGAAGAAAGTGTCAATATGACCAAGGGTGACATCAAGTATCTTAGTCACAAAATAAAAAGAAGAAAAAATAGGTGCTCTGATGGTGAAAACCATATTGTGGCAATATCAGAGCCTAAAACAGTCAAAATAAAAGATGTATCCAAGGGTGAAAACCTCTCTGAGGTGCCCGAGGATGAGATACTTGATGCGCTTCTGAGTCATTTTTAGGAGAGATCATCTGTGCTTACTGAACCAACTCAGCCTATCAACTTGGGTACAGAGGCAGAACCTCAGATTATTTACTTGGCACAATCACTATTAGAGGCAGAAAGAGAGGAATTCACTACATTCTTTAGAAGCAAAAAGATTAACTTTGCATGGAAATATATAGACATGCCGGGATTAGACCCTAATCTAATCATGCACCATTTGTCCATTGTGCCAGGTGTTAAGCCCATCAAGCAGGAAGCTTCACAAAATGCATCCACATGTAGCTCTACTTGTCAAAGCTGAATTAGAGAAAGTTCTTAAGGCAGTGTTTATCATAGTAATTGATTATGCAAAATGGATCTCTAATATTGTTCTAGTATCAAAACATGATAAATCTATACGAGTCTGCATAGACTTCAGAGACTTGAATTTAGCATGTCCTAAGGATGATTTTCCATTTCCTAATATTGATATGATCATAGACATGATAGTTGGGTATGAAATGTACTCACTAATGGATGGTTTCTCTGGATATAACTAGATAAAAATTGTGCCAGAGGACCAAGAGAAAATATCTTTCACATGTGCCTGGGGCACCTTTTGTTGGAATGTCATGCCCTTTGGACTCAAAAATGCCGGTGCTACATACCAGAGAGTTGTTACCACCATATTTCATGACATGATGCATAAAGAAATGGAAGATTATGTGGATGACACTTTAGCTAAGAGCATGCACCAAAAGAAGCATCTTTTCGATCTTGGTCCTATACTGGATCATATGGAACATTTCAATCTGAGGCTCAATCCTAAGAAATACGCATTTGGCGTAACATCTGGCAAATTGCTTGGCTATATCATCTCTGCCAAAGGTATTGAAGTAGATCCTGCAAAAGTACAAGCTATCATGGAAATGCCACTGCCAAAAAATATTAGACAAATGAGAGGACTTCAAGGCCGACTGCAGTCTATCTGACATTTTATCTCTCAACTGGCGGACATGTCACAACCATTTACCAAGACTTTGCACAAGGGTGTGGCTTATCAGTGGAACAAATAATGTGATGAAGGGTTCACACAAATCAAGTAGTATCTTGCAAACCCGCCAATCTTGATGCCTCCCATTCATGGGAAGCCACTTATACTTTATATATCTGCTACGGATACATCATTGGGTATCCTCTTGGCTCAAGAAGATCAACACAAGAAAGAAAGGGCTATTTATTATATTAGTAGAACTCTTGTCTCATATGAAAAAAAATATTCTGCTATAGAGAAGGCTTGCCTCATAGTGGTGTTTGCTTCACAAAAATTGTGGCACTATATTTTGGCTCATACTACACATCTAATTGCTAAAATTGATCCTTTGAAATATTTGCTCAGTAAAGCTACCCTCACAGGTAGACTAGCTAAATGGGTCATGCTTCTCAGTGAATTTGATATTGAATATGTGGAAAGAAAAGTCATTAAGGGACAAGCAATAGAAGATCAATTGTCAGAAGCACTTCTAGTAGGTCATCAACCATTGCACATTGAATTTCCAGATGATTCCATATTACTTCTCACACATCGATCATGGACTATGTTTTTTGATGGTTCATTTACCCAATAGGGGTCAGGTGCTGGGATACTGTTCATTACACCTCAAAGGTACTCTTTACCAAAGGCATACAAGATGTTGTTTCCTTGTACAAACAACATTTCTGAGTATGAAGCCCTAATCAATGGTATGAAGATCGCTCTTGAGTGGTGAGTAGATGAACTCAATGTTCTTGGAGACTCACAATTAGTCATCAATCAAGTCAATGATATCTATCAGACAAGGGATGACAAATTGGTACCTTATAAATGGTTGGTTGATGATATTAAAAAGTATTTTACTCACATCACATTTTAACAAGTTCCAAGGGTAGATAATAAAGAAGTAGATGCCATGGCTACACTTGCCTCCATGCTACAGATGCTTGAAAATGATTTTAGACATGAATTCCTAGTGGAGACGTTACACTACCCAGCCTATGACTCCCCTGATTCCCAGATGATCTGTTCTATTATAGGACATGACTCATCCCGCTACCATCACATATTTTCTTACCTTCATGACCAGATTGTTCTGGACACTTACTCCCAGAATGAGAAACGTCACTTAATCCACAGTGCTTCATGGTTCATCATCATCGCTAATGACTTGTATAGATGTGGTCTAGACGGTACCCTCCTTAGGTGTTTAGAATCTGATGAATCCAAATGAGCGCTAGTAGAGGTGCATGAAGGCATCTGTGGGTCACACTCTAACAGCCTGACATTGGCCCATAAAATTATTAGAGCTGGTTACTATTGGCCAGATATGGAAAAAGAAGCTACACATTTTGCCAAGTCTTGCAAATAATGTCAACTACATGATAATCTGATTCATGCTCCAGCCAAGGAGCTTATTCCATTCATTACTTTCTAGCTATTTCAACAATGGGCCTTTGACTTGGTGGGTCAGATTTACCCCTCATCCTCAAATGGACATAAGTTCATTATCACAGCTATCGACTATTTTACTAAGTGGGTGGATGCAGTCCCTCTCACCATTGCCAATGGAAAAATAGTAGCTATGTTCATTCTCAATTACATCATCTACAGGCATGGTGTACCCTCAACAATTATCACTGATAATGGGGGACAATTTAAAAACAAGGATTTGACAGAGCTATGCTCTAAGTTTAAAATTACTCAACATTGGTCTTCCATCTATTATCCTTAGGGTAATGGACAGGCAGAAGAATCCAACAAAACAATCCTTAAAATCCTGCATCACACAGTGCATAAATCCGGATGAGATTGGCATCTCCAGATCAATCCAACTCTCTGGGCATACAGGACAAGTATAAGAACACCAACAGGGGCTACTCCCTATGATTTGGTTTATGGAGCAGATGCTGTGCTCCCAATTTAGGTTGAGATTCCTTCTTTGCGAGTCTCTCTAAAAGGCCTCATTACTGATGAAGATAACAGAATATCTCAGCTACAAGAGCTAGAACTACTTGATGAATGTTGACAAGTGGCATTTGATCACCTTAGAGAATACTAGAAAAGGATGTCCAAGAGCTATAACAAGAAGGTTAGACCAAGGGATTTCCAAGCGGGTGACCTCGTTCTAAGGGAGAACCCTAAGAATCAACAACATCGGATCCAGAAAGGAAAGTTTGAACCAAATTGGCTTGGTCCGTATGTTGTTACTATAGTGTTTGGGTTTGGTACCTATCAACTTTCTATTACTGAAGGAGAAAAACTCAAAGAGCCCATCAACGCTCTTCATCTGAAATGGTTCTACAGCTGAGACATCTTCAGTGTGCTCTTGTATATACTAAAGTCCTGAAAAAATTCTAAAAAATCTGAAAAAGTCTTTAAAAAATGATCATCTTAGTGAAAACCTAGCGATAGGCACTTTGATGTATCTCTAAAAAAATCATATATTCCAAAAATACAAAAAAATTAAAAAAATTGAAAAATACAAAAAAAAGAGAAAAAGAGAAAAAGGTGCCATTGATGAAAACCTGGCAAACAGGCGTCATGGTAGCAAAAAACAAGAATTTCTTCCAAGCAGGTGAAAACCTGGTAAATAGGCACCTCTTATTCTACAATGCTATATCTATCACCGCACCACTTGGCTTCACGCATTTGCTTTCCTACATTGCTGCTCTCCTTCTTACATTTTCTTTCAGTTCCCGTCAAGACACCAACTCACATGGATTGAAACTGGTCATACTCTTAGGGAAACCCTCTTGATCTAGGGGCATTTTTCTTTTATCTTTTAAGGATCTTCTTCACATCAGTCACCAGTGGTTCTCATTGCATCTGCCTACTGATGTCTAGCTTATACTATGATCGCTTCATTTGAGCATCTCTCTCAGGTCAGTCACCAGTGATTCTCACTGAATCTTCCTACTGTCGCTATTCTATCGAGACTGTGCACATTTGTTACAGTTGGAGTTATACTCAATGCTCTATCTATTGATCCTCAGTCTTGACAATTCTATGCTTTAGTTTGTACATATCTTTCAGTCACTTTCGTGATGCTCTGGTTCCTTTGCGAACCCTCCTGACTTGACATTGATTCAGCGCCATACACTTGGGGGCAATCAACTCTGGTTTTTCCTTGCAACATACGTCAAGTCAGTCATCGTTACTTGGGGGCATGTGTCCCCCATTTGATCACATCTTTGGTTTACATCTAGAGTCAGTAATCTTGTCTCTTCTCAAGGACAACTCGCTACTGACACAAACTGGTGTTTTTCAACACCACCATAAACAGTGTTTTTTAACACTATCTTTGGACACATTTGTGTTTTTCAACACACATCAGATATCTCAAATGTAAACATCTATCGATAACAATCAAACACAATGCACTCACAAGCAGAATGGTGTTTTTCAACACCTCTAAACATGAATATATTCAAAAACTTTGAAACTGGCTGAGCTATGCTTGAATATTTCTTTGTATGTTGTCTATTCTCATGGATTTCATTGATATTTTATTTGTCTACTTCTTGTTGGTGTAGTTTCGATGATTTGGTAACATCAAATACACAGTATGTATGTGATAAGAGCTCCCACACTAAGGTGGAACAACCTCACATCCCTCGATCTTGTTTATTTGAACGCCATGGTGAGGTTGGTACTATCTCCTTGACTGTTATTGCTCTAACTATCATTGCTTTGTTTGTTATTGCTCTGCTTTTTTATGCATGATCGCACTCATGGTTATCTTGTATTTGAATTCCTTGATACTGGTGTAGTCTTGCAATATCAACTGAAAACAATGTTTAGGTCATCTTGGCTTTTGTGCCCTGGTGCTTACGTTCGTTTCCTACATTTTATCCGATGCAGGTCATATTCATATCCTCATGGTTGCATTGTGGCACCAGTGAGGGTTGTATCAACTTTCATGTTCCAAAAATAAAATAAAATGCTCAATGATGATGATTATATGATGGGTCTCACAACCATGTCCTAGGTATTTCATGTAGCATAAGATTGCATTTTCATACAAGACTTGCATTGTGGCAGCAATTCGATGTTTACTTTATTGCGTTCTCCTAAATTTGTACATTTAGGGGTTCTTCTTTAGAGTCCTAGTTTCATCATGACTACACAAGTGTTTGATCCTCACTCTCTATCTTCAACTATATTCTCAACCCATTTTCAGGATCGAAATCGAAATCTGACACTCCTATATCACTCAAAATCCCATTTAAAATTTTTTGGGACCAATGCGATCGGACGCTTGTGCAGTCAACTTTATGATGTCGCTTTCTTGTTAGAATCATATTTTATCATCATTTTCTCAAATATTTGACTTTTTTCCTCAAAAGTCAACTCTGGTCAACCCTAGTCAAACTTGGTCAACCTGACCTCAAAATTGCTCAAAATTAATTATGAACCTTCCAAATTCTTCCATAATATGTTCTGAGTTCTTCTTGATCTCCGATTCAACATCTATCTGCGATTTCTCGCTCTCAATCATCATTATGATGTGTCATCTTTCCTTTTCGCTCCCGAGGGGGCAGGATGATTACATCATTGAATCTATTCCAATCAATCTGATCTGATTTTCAAAAGTCCTCATTGCTAGGGGCATATCATCACTTGGGGCATGTTCAGTTTTTTGTACCTCATAGTCAAAACTGGATACTCCACAATCAATAGGGGCATCTCTGTTCCCTACATCTCATCATCTTTTAAAGTATCCGAGAAATCTAACTCAGATTCTTGAGGATCAAGCTTCGTTCTGGAGATAATTCTCAAAAACTCATCTATTGGGAATTGGGGCAATCTAACCCTGACTCCTGAGGATCAAGCTTCGTTCTGGTGATGATTCTCAAAAACTCAATATGACCAGTGTGTAGGCAATCTAACCTAGGTATTGGAGGACTAAGCTCCGTTCTGGAGATAGTCCTAAAAATCTCTATTGACTATCTTTTGGGACAGGTATCGGGGCAATCTAACCCTAACTCCTGAAGGTTAAGCCTCATTTTGGGGATAGCTTTGTGAAAGATGTCAATCTAACCAATGTCCTGGCAATCTAACCTAGATATTGGGGGGACTAAGCTTCATTCTGAAGATAGTCCTAAAATCTCTATTTGACTAAGTTCTTTATGGACATGTATCGGGGCATTCTAACCCTAATTCCTAAAGGTTGAGCCTCATTCTGAGGACAATCTTGTGAAAGATATCAATCTATTAGGTATTGGGGCATTCTAACCCGGATCCCTAAGGATCAAGCTTCGTTCTGAAGATGACCCTCAAAAAATCTACTTGACCGGTGTCTTGGCAACCTAACCTAGACTTAGGAGAGTCAAGCTCTGTTTTAGAGATGGCTCTGAAATCTTTGCATCACCAATTTTCAAATCTATTCTTCTATGCTTCAAGCATCAGACTATTCTTTGAATCAACACGCTGCTCGCACATCAATTCAAAGAAGGGCAAAATGTAACACCCCAAAATTGGCATCTTGCAACCCTAACCAATTTTGTTGCATTTTTCATTCTTCTAAATCATCAAAGTCCTATTGTACTAGGCAATTCTGAGTTTTGACTGAATCTACTCGAACTAAGTGTCAAATGTAGAAAATCCTAAATCTGCATTAATCATACATCATGTTTAATTCCTAAATATCTATTGGCTAAATAAACCCTATGATTGAATTAATTTAATTATAAATTCCTAGCACTTTAATTAAATTAAATTCACCCTCTTTAGCTAAGACATATAAAAATGAATTAAATAATATTTAATTATCAAATAAATATCCTCATTTCAATAATTGAATTCAATTATTTAGATAATTGAGAAAAACCTATTTTTGAGGTCATATTTATTTAATTAATTGAATATTCTCTCAAAAATCTTATCTCTGTTCAGAAATAGAATGTTTGAATTAATTGTGCTTTAAAGAGAAAGAAAACAATTAAATTCAAATAAAACAGAATTAAATCAAAGAAAGAAAACAGTTAAAGCAGAAAGAAGACAATTTATTATATTCTTTTTAATAAAGCTTTCTAATATGAACTGGCTTTTCTATCTGTTTTATTTCAAAGAGGAAAGTTTCCATTCTGATCATCTCTGAGTCTATAAAATAACTCTCATTCCTCATTCAAAACCCCTGATTACCCACTCATTTTCATGCATTGTTAGAATACTGAATTATTGTCACATTTCTTGATATCTCATATAGAATAATTTCATTTTGCAATATATTACTTTCAATTTCTAGAATAATTGCATTGAAATCATGTCTTAGAATAATCTCACGTCTTTCAATTCTTAGATTAATACTTGCATTGTATTGCATTCATGGAGAAAAATCCTTTATTCCTAGATTGGTCTATGGTTGTGAGACTCTCATTCTGAGAGCTATTTTGAAAACCCCATCTTGATAGAAGGCAACAGGTCGAATCATGCAGGAAGACAAGATGAATAATCTCATATTCAGTCTTGTGTGTATATGGTGAAGAAGGACTATGTTGAAGTGTATGGTGAGTTAACAAGGCCAAATTTACCACATACACCACCAAGTGAGTGCAGACCCTCTAAGTCTGGTTTTAGCAACTTTAACCTTCTGAGCTTTAGTAATTCCATCACATTCAAAGTGATTTTCTATTCCTTCTATCCAATCTAGGAATATTTCTGGTTCCATATTTCCAGTGAAGATAGGAACTCCTTCCAATTCCTTACCACTCAAAGCCTTTAGTGCCTTTAAGAATGGTTCCACAGTGAGGATAGGGTCAGCTTCAGAGACTTCATCATCTAATGCAATCTCCTTACTCTTTCCTTCCACCTTGTCCTTCACTTCCTCAGTCTTTTCTTCCACTTGGTCCACTTTGTGTTCCAATTGTGCCGATCTCTCTCTGAGAAATATATTTTATTCTTCTTGCTCATCTACCTTCTTTGCCAAATCTACATTTGTCACCATTGTAGGCTCTCCTACTGACTCTTCTGGTTGGAACATTCACCAAGAGAAAAATATTATTGGCTCTGATACCAATCTAATAGAGATTCTCCAAGGTGTGCTTGCACAAACACAATCTAGGACTTTACTTGTCCTAGCCTTCCCTAGATCCTAAGCTCACTTCTAGGACCTTAATATTATTTTCTCTTCTGGCCTAAGACTATCCTAACACAATTCCAAGAGTTAGTCTCTTTTTGCTTCACCTTGAGGGATCACTAACATTAAGGTTACTCCAATTATTTACTCTTCCTTGGATAACTCCAAGTGTAAAATCTTCATAACATTTTCACAAGTGCTGCAGGGGTGAAACTATTGCTAAGACAACTTATTTCCTCCCACATAATCCCATTAGAATAGGAAATCATTGGCTCTACAAACAATCTCAAGAAAAACAAGCGATTTTTTTCTTTTAGGCTGGCTTTCTTAATTAAGACCTGAGTAATAGTGAGCCTACTTGATTAATTAAGACCCGAGTAACAATGAGCCTACTCAGTTAATGAAGCCTGAGTAACAGTGAGTTTTTCCCACTTTTCTCACAAAACTTCCAAACACTCCTAGAAACAAACTTGATATCCTAACACCCTTTTGCAAAACCTAAAGGATTTTGGTGGTCTTAGAATTCTAAGGTGCTCAGATAGTGGATTCCTAGAATTTAGGGCTAATAGGACAAATAGGGCTATTTTTAGCAATATTTTGATTTGTACTTAGAAATATACCTTAATGGATTGGCCAAAGCCTAATCCTCTCAAAATTTATCTATAGGACCTCTATTCTTCTAAGACAATGCTTGGTTCCATCCTTTCAATCCTTCCATTGCAATTCCACATCATTAGTTCACTGTCATGCACCTAACCGGGTAAGCTGTACTCGCCTAGGGCATGACCTTAAAATTAGCCAACTGACTCTTCGGAGCTCCTCCTTCCACATGTAAACTATATAATGTATTCCCTTCCATATCCCTTAGGGCCATGATGATTTTAACGGTAGAGATCTACGGGGAATCCATGTTTCCTCAAACTACCAAAACAACACTGGTAACTACTTAACTTGCAAAACACTATGAAAAACTAAACTAATGAACTCAAAACAACTTCACTATTGAATGAAAAGTTCTTAAAAATATCTCTACTATTCTAAAAAAATTCTGGATCACTTAGTTCAATCCATCTATCAACTCTCAAACTCAAAACAAGTTGACACTACGAAAAATCAGAACTCAGAGCTTTTTTCATTCAATATCCAAAATCACTCAATACATCTGTCTCTTCAGAAATGGAATCCATCACCACTAAATATGCCTTGTCCATGATTTTAGGTTGTTACATTTAATACCCATCACAATTCATTGAAGATAATCCTATTCGGCCAAATGTTGTCATGCAACATTCAAAAATTGCAAATATTGTCATGCAACATTTTGACAACATTGACAACTTTGCATAAAACAAACTCTAATGATCTCCAACCGGCCTAGAATGATGTAAAAACATTATAGATAATTTTTTAGGCATATTTCTAACCTATCCTAAGCCTTGAAGGCTTTTGGATCCATTTTCCCATTTTTAGGCTTAATCTACCTCTAACCACTAATTAAAGCATAAACATCTAGGTTGGATTGATCCTAGTCAAATCTACCTAGGTACACACTTGCAAGACCTTCTAAGGTCAAAACCAAACTATACTGACTTGGCTAGGGTCAGTAAAAGACCAAAAAAAATTGGAGTAAGGATTAGCCTAGGTTCTCCTGCACCAACGTCCATGTCATTTGAGATGATAGTGGCCCAGTAAAAGTGTTTCTTATTAGTAGTCATACAATACAGAAAGTAATACATCCATATATAGAATTCCTGAGTGTGGAGCTCCCCAAAGACCCTGCACAAGAATATGTCCCCTACCTAGATGGGCTCTTTGAAATTGGAGCGAGGGATATCCATCCTCATCTTCTTGCAATCTTGACGTAGACATATCAGCCATTCTATGTTAAAGTGGCATCAAGCCGCATCTCCAGCCTCTGTGAATTGAGCTATTGAGACTATCCAGGCGAGGATGATAGACCCCTAGAAGAATATAATTTGCCAAACTATGGTGATGACATCATGATAATTCCCAATATAACCACTAGACTTATAGAATCCATAGGAGGATGTTAAACCATGTCATGAATCCTACAAGAGATGCTGGCCCACTACCAAGAATTCTCCTCCCAACGTCACTTGCGGTGGCCTACGTGATGTACTGAGTGGGAAATTCATATGCTTGGATGATTCCAGAGGCCACTATGTTCATTGAAACTACATTGTTAGACCATCATAGCTAATAAGTGGCCTGCCAGAGGTCCTTAAGTTTGGCTCAGGTGCCGAAATATATATCTGTGACCTCCTAGAGAATTGTTTCAAATTAGGATCCCTGGAGTATGCCATCTTTCTTGTATTTCAACACTAATGGGAGCTTCTCCAAAGCCTTTTACACCTTTGATTTCTTGGTGGGTACTGCTGATGTGCTTGGAAATTATGTACTTCCCGGAGGTGATCTTGCTTCTGCCATTTTCACAATTATAACCTGTAGGATAGGATGACCATTATTATACAATATATAATACATTAAACTTAAGAAAATTATAGATCCCAGTATTTCTTTTAAAATCACCTGTCTTGTCATAAAGAAAAGTATCACGATGTTAGTTATCACAATAATGCCAAGAGGGAGTATTTCTTTCTTGAGCAAGCTGCAAGACACAAAACATATGTTCAAGATGGAGAATGTTTGGAAATAGAAACTTAGAAACTACCATGAAAGATGTGTTGGGGATCACCACAACACCCAGGGATTATAATCCCATAATAAAAAAGTACAAGTGAGGTAGTTGATGTGATGTTCAATTAAGTATCTGGCCACCTCAAAGTGCAAACACGTGTATTCCCACTAGGGAAAAGTTATGGCAATTGATTAAGAAATGAAATGGTACAAAGGGTATTAATGGCCAGTTGGAAAAAATTAAATATCCACTCATGGGAATATGTCCCACCATTAAGATAGATATGATGGAGGAGAGATAAAAATATAAATGAGTTGTTAAGTGCATGAGCTCAGCTCTATGATTAACTCTGATTCTGCAACTTGGAAGAATTTGGCATTCGACATCACGACCAAGGATACCTTGACTCAACACAGAGCTAGTAGCCTTATTATTGCAACATGTGGTTTATTAACCTCACAAATAATTTTATACTTGACAAACTCACATTATTTACAAAGACAAGCTACTACATTAGACACCCAAATGCACAGAATTCACCTGGAACGTGCACGGAATGCCCACATGTTCACAAAATACACAACTTGTATAGAGTGAACATGGAGATACCAACCACCTCACTTACCTACTGGCTATTTACATTAATCAAAAGAGAAATGCAAAATTGAAAGGCATTTACAAGAAGTCACACAACACTTACACTATTTCACACTAGTTTACAAGCTACTAAGAGAATCCACAAGGTATTTACAAAAATCACAAAGCATTCACACAATTTTACACAACATTTAAAAGATTTACAGAGAATTTACAATATTTACAAAGAATTCAAAAAAGTCTACACTAATTTATATTATTTTACAGGGGACCCTGTTGACGGGAGTTTGTGACCGGGTCAGCCAACAAATGTAAGTTGTCACCGGGTATCGGGGCACCGACCAACTTCACCTGTAAAGGTTTTCTGGGGAAATGAGATTCCCCAGGCCTTCAAGAATGTGAGAATCGAGTCTCAACAGTGCAAGAGCTTAGTTGGGAATGTGACTGTGTTGTTCAGGGGGATAGCTGGTTATCTTGGCTCGTCTTCTCCAAGGATTTAGGTGAGTGGGGTTTCCTGCAAGCACTCATTAACTTAACAAAATAAACTTCAAAAGATATTGTAGAGTTAGAATTATTTCATCTACCTATAATCATGCCAAGCATTGAAAACATGAACCATGCTCTAACATGCTACACTAATACTGAAGAAATACAAAACCATCAGTTCATATTCAATCAATAGCGGAGGAAAAGAAGGTTGTTAATCTACTTAAATCATCAGAGTAGGGGACATAAAGAACATGCAATATAAAATACCATTAACTTGGAAATCAGAATTCTAACCACTTCATTGGTAGAATCCCTCCTTCTTCATTAACAAGTTTCCAGCAAGCACTGGCGCGTATAACAATGGTGGCTCAAAGGGAGCATTTAACTACTGAAAGCTTCTGAATCTAAGGAGCATTGAGCTCTGCAACTAAGAATTTAGAAAAATAAAATGCTATTAGCTATGGACTGCAAAATCATCAATTTTTCCAACCCTTGGAATGAGGTCAGACTTATTATTTATACACAAGATTTGACCTAAAACTAACCTAACTTATTTTACACTTAACAATATAATACTATTTCTGGTGGTCGATACTACCTGCGCCATGCTACAAAAGACCTCAAGATGGAAAAGGTCTGACATGTCAGAAGAATAAGACAAGAAAAGAGGAGTGGATGAATCAGCCTCGAGAAGAGAGTCGGGAGGAGAAAAAAATAAATTTGATCTCCCAGGGATCGAGGCTGCATGCCTCATAAATGGCAAAGCGGCTCACTGTCTTCGATGCGCTAGGTGTTATGTTGGAGTGGCACCTTGGGAAGACCACCTATTAGAACCCTCTTGTCAAGATGATGTGCCTTGTTGTGGCTACCTACTTTCTGACACCCTTCATTAACTGCCTTGAAAGTGACCGGATGGCTTTGGGAACCGGTACACAGGTCACTTAAAGAATACAAAATTGTAGGATCTGGAACTCCAGGATACAAAAGCTTACACCTCAAAGAATAAAGAATACAACTGATACATGGTTGGTGAGATTCTCTGGACTTCGGAGAAATTTATTGCTCCTTATGATTTTTCCCAAGCCTCCAACACTTGGCTTGTGCTTTCTTCATCTACATCTTTGATACTGTCCCACCGACTATGAACAACTTCCAACACTTCCTCAACATCTCCGGTCCTATTCCAAAATTCATCCACCATCTTGATGGCATCATGCGACTGGATCATTGTCTTGGACAATCTGGATAGCCTTCCCTAGTCAAAATCTCTGGCTGGCGGATACAGGGACTCCATCCGCTCATCAAACTTGCCAAGGACATAGTCCTCTAAGGTACAGGTTCCGGTGGTGAAGGGATCGACTTGTGATACTCCAGCCATGAATGCTTGAAATAGGCCTAAGAGGTATTGGGTCACTATCACCTTCTCTTTCAAGGCCTTTACTAGTTCAATGCACACCCCAGTCCCGAGGACAAGTCTAGAGTACTGGGCCTGGAGGGATTCATATGATTTGTCTCCCAAAATCCCTACCTCTATGGCGACTTCTTCTCCTATGTTGTGAATTTCTTCCAACCCGGCCATCCATTTTTCATACTTTGCTAAATCTTGCTCCCATATAAGAGTAGAGCCATTTGCCTGGCTAAGAAGAATGTCGACCTGATAGAGGTCCTAGAGGGACACCACTAGAAATTGTCTCATGGCAGCTACTTTCTCAGCAACCCACCCATCTACAGCTTGCGCCTTCTTTTTCATAATCCATAGAGAATCCACGTCGCCCTATGCAAGTGGAAATCTAGAGGAAGGGGTTCCAGGGTGGACCTTGGGCAAAGGCCATGTTAGTTCTGCCAAAAGCACAAGGAGATTGGCATTAGTCTTTATTTCATCCTTCTGCTTCTCACCCTGCTTGATGTATCTGGCCTCTACTGCTTTTGTGGCCTCCCTAAGCAAGTCCAATTCACCTTTCTTATCTCTCCTCCCCAGTGCCACTTCTAGTATGTTATAGTCTTTGTGCCTTATGGCTGCCACATCTACACTTGGAGGGGGTGTAGCAATAGTTGCAACTGTGCTACCTGTTGGACCAGTCTGGAGAGTATGGACTGTCTGTGCTTTCTTGGGCTTCTTAGCCTCTGCATTCTTGGCCATCATTTTGGCCAATGAGAGTGTAGCGCCTAATGAAACTAATGTGGCCTTCCTTTTCTATGATTCTACCAGTCATTGGGGTGGATAGGGTAACTTCACTGCTAAGACTTGTTCATCGGGATTCCCTTCAGAATCCGGCGGTGCATTCCCAGAATGTACATTATCTTCGGGCTCTTTCTCCCTTTCTTTCTCTCATTCCATTTCTTGTTCTCTGGAACCTTCAATATTTTCTGCCATGCTGGTGTCCTTTATTGCAATATCTTGAACCTTTTCTCCGACCTCAACATTGCTTGTTTCTTCAGGGACTTCCTCGTCCCTCCTAGCATTAGCTGATCCTGCATTTTCATTGTCCGAGGCTTCCTAATCAATCTGCTGCTACTATCCTTGGGCTTCATCAGCCTTGTCTATTGGAACACTCTCCTCCACTAGAATATCCTCTAGGGGTGGGTGAGGTCTCTGGAAAAAGTTTAATAATGAGGCCACAATTACTACCTCACCAAATGTGCTCCGGGATACCTGATCACCTGCAGTAACCAAAGGTGTCTGGAACATGATGAAAGGGGCTATGGTTGATCCCAAAGGTCTAGGTTTCCCAATCATCGGCTGTTCACTTGTGGGTTGCCTTGGTGCATCCTCGGTCTCTTGGACCGATGTCTTCTCCTGTTTGGGCCCTATTTGTGCTTCCTCCCGGGCCTCTTGTTCTGATGTATCCTCTTCCTTTGGGATCTCCTTTTCTATGGGGGCCTCTTCCTTATCTTGAGCAGAAATTTCCTCCACCACATGACTTATACCTTGTTGGAGGTCCATGAGCTCCTCCACTGAGAAAGTGTCATCAAAGTCATCGTGCAGGGGCAAGGAGTCAGAAATATTTTCCTGTTTGGGAGAGTCCGAACTGACATCCACCGGGGGCACATCTGACATACCGAGACTAGTGGTTGCACTTGGTGTAGGGGTCACCTTCTTATTCTTTCTCATCAATGGGACCCTAGTATTCAGAATACTGGTGGAATCCACCTCAGTGAAAGTCTGTCTACTCATCATGTAGCCAATGATGAGGATCCCGCTAGGTGAATAGACACCATTAGAGTTACAAGGAGGATGGAGGATATCTGCATACTTATCTGCTAGCTGGCCAGCCTTGACGACTCCATTTGTTGTTGTAGTTGGGCCATTTAATGGGTGGGAACTTGGGGAGGCACCTTGGCCGGAGTGCCCTCTTTTTCTTTTCATTTTCTTGTGTTTGGTCCAGCGGCAGCGGAAGATGAAGAAGGTCTAGCACCAGCTGAAGAAGGAGTGGCCTTTTTGACCGTTGGATTCTTTCAATTGCTCTTGGGACACACCCAGGCAAAATACTGGTGACTTGCCTCCAAAATAGGGCAACATACCCCTTCAATTGTCAGGTCCGCTGGGGTGGCCCAATCCACCGGAGGAAGATCTAACTTGTCATATCCTTGTCCTTTATATGCTAGATCCTCTAGCGGCCTGTCATCTGAGAAGCCATTCAAGAAAGTTTGAAGGTCGAGAGCCTTCATGAGCTTTTTGCTCATCTATGAATGCTATTGGGCCCGAAGATCAAAACTATCTTGGCAGTCCGCCCAAAAGTATTCAATATCTTGTTCATGTGGTGCGGATGCCCAGGGAAGCACTGTGGTAATTTTGCCTAGTGGATCATAGTTTTTCTTGGCATGGTGAAATTCCACCAGTCCCAGGCTTTTTAGTTCATTATTTGCATCCCTTTCTACAGTGAGGCTGCATGTATAATTCCCACATTAAAATAGGAATGGGACATTGATGACCTTCTTCAATGTGAAGAAGGCGTGCATATCCATCATCTGCTCACAGAACTCTAAAAGAATAATTCTGTCTTCGCAATACAAGTGAAGAAGATGGGGCTTCCTAGAGAAGCTGGTCACCCAAATGTAGGTGTGGTGTTGGAATTAAATAAAATAGCAGCCATAGTTGCTGACCAAATTCATCGCCACCTGTGACAATCGTTACCAAGAATCCCGAGTAAGAATTAGGATGTTGTGGTAAATGAAAGCATCATTTACTTGAAAAAAGTTGAGGAAGATGAGTTCCCACTATATTTGGGGATAATGATCCTAGGGTGTCACTTGACCTGGCCCATTTCCAAGCTCTCCAACTGTTCCCAATCCTGGAAAAGTCAGTCTATGTTGGGCAAGTGCCCATAGCACGTATGTTGTCATGTAAAACTTGGAATGCTAGATGATGCCCTTCAATTGCGTGTCCACGTGATTGGCTATGATAGCGACCCAGTTGAACATCTAGCTACATGTGGTGATGTAGTAAAGGAAGTAATACATCCATGTCAAGAAATCTCGGGCATGGAGCAATCCAAAGATCCTGCACAAGAATATAATGCCTGGTTGAATGGGCTCTTTGAACTCTCTGTGGGGAATTTCCATCTTCATCCTCCTACAACCCCTCTTTGGGGATTTCAACTAGTGGCTATTGAGATGTTTCCAGGAGAAGACGGCAGTGTCCTCAAACTCCTACAATGTCTGGACCCAATTCTGGATAATGGATCATTTGAACTGTGGGATCCCCAGCCTTGAGACAAAAGTTGCTGTGTCTAGGGTGACAATTGTTGCTGGATACCATAGTGGCTGGGGATCTAGAAGTAGAACGGTCTGAGTAGGTGCATTGTACAAAGTTTCCAGCTAGAGTATTAACTCTGATGATTGCACTAAACATGTAAAGTTTGCTGCCTTGATGATGCTGGATGCATCTAGCTGGGTGGCCAAATTATCTCCAGTGGCCTTCAACCTGTAAACGACTTGGATCAAGCCTTGCATTTCAGCCCAAGGTCTGGGCTCTATGTCTGTTATTTCTTGAATTCTAGAATCTACATTGGCTCCCACAAGAACACCCTCCTTTAGATATTTGGAGGTCAAGGGAAGCTTTGCTAACAACCCTTTTGACCATGGTTTTGGTGGCCGCCTGGGTGGAAGTGGTAGGTAGCTCCAGACTATCAGGATGGGTGATTACTTTAGACATTTTTGATCAACTTATTCACAACCTACAAGACCGGAGAATTGTTAGAACATGGTATACATAAACAACCTTAAAACTCCAGGGAAATTGTCACCACCCTGTACCTGTCCAATAAGTATTAGTACATACCAGAATCCAAAAATACTTGAAATAGATGTGAATAGGACTCCAGGGGAATGAACCAAAGGACATGAGGGAAAAAAATATAAGGGATTACTTGAGACCTGTAGTCCAGATGAACTAGCCATTATCATGCTGATGTGACCAAAGAGAAATCGTACTTGGTTGACGTGGGTTGGCACATGGTCACATGACAGGAAACATAAAAGGCATTAATGGTGACAAGTGGGATGACATAGGGTAAAATTGAATGCTAGATTGGACATGGTTTGAATTCCCACTCATGGGAAATTAATCTTGCCATTAAGATGATGAGACAGAGGAGAGAGAAAGCCTCCATGACTCGAACCAGCGAGGTGTTGAGTTCAAACCATCACGAATCTGTCTTGATGAGCTTAGTTTGGTGAGTGAAAACATTTGACAGAGCATGAGGAACTCATCAACTCAGAAGGATATACAAGAAATATATACAAAACCATAGAGGGCCAAAGGCTAAAACATATATACACTAATATACAACATTTACAAGCTTTTTACAAACTATTTACCTGACTATACACATTTACACGGGCCCAAGGCCTACCCTAGAGAATGTACATTATAAATACTAGCTTACAACTACATAGAGGGTGGAAAACCCTCTGGTAGAGCCAACCCACCAATGAGAGGCAAACCGGAAGTGAAACACAAAAAATGGAAACCGCAAAACCAGAGAAAATGAAATGGAAATGAAACCAAAAACAACAAAAGTAGAAACCTGAGAACCTACCTGGAGGCACGAAGGAAAGAAAAGGGGAGAAGGGAACTAGGAGCTCTGTACAACAATCTCAACCTTTGAATGATCACTAACCAGCACCAAAAATCAGTTTGTAATCAACCACTAAGCATAGAGTGATTCGCAACCTAATCACAGTTTAATCACCTAGGAATCTATGAAAGCTCTAAGTGTTTTTAATCGTGGTAACTGTAAAAGTGGTTGGTAATTTATATTTATACCCAAGGTAAAATAAAGTTACACTCTCCTCTACAAACTCCAGAACAGGAAAACCTCTAGACTCCGGGCCTGAGGATTCCATGCAACCATACCTTCTCGCGAGGAGAAGACATCGTGGCAGAGAATCCTGGAGTCTGGAACCCAGCTCTGGCAAGAAAAAACTCTGGGACTGGGGCCCCGGAGGCACGAAAGACAAAAACAAAAAGAAAACAAATCTCACAGGAGGGAAAGCCTAGGGAAGAAAACAAAGAAAAAAAAGAAAACAAGGCAAGAGCAAAGTGAAAAGAGGGAACCCAACATTTTGCACACAAAATGTAGGGATGGGTATGCAGGGCATAAAAAATGGTGACTATCTAGGATGAATGCCTTAGCACATTTGAGAACTGTGGAATCTCTGGTTAGAAAAATTGGAATCAATCATTACTTGGAGCATCCTGCTTGTAAGGTGTGAAGTGTTTGAGAAAATCTGGCCCATACATGATTCAATCCTTGGTCTTTTGGCAGTTGTGAAGTGTGTGCTTTGAAAGAAAATCAAGCTGATGACATCTGGGAGAAGCAGAGAAGAGGCACTAAATATATCAAGCCAAAGTCATCAAATCTTCTCATTTCCCTTGGATATCAGAGTTTCTCCGCCCATCTTTCTTTTCTTTTATTTCTTTCTTTTCTTAGATGGGAAGGTGGTACTTCTTTCACCATTAACCTTAAGATTAGCTAATTTTGATGGTGGTACTTATTTCACCTTCCCATCCACTTCAATTTGATAAATGGGGAAGAAAAACTCCAGACCCAGGAAGAATTTAAATGTTTTTTAGACTTGGGCCAATAGACTAGTGCAACCGATCTACTCTCAGCGTGTCCGATTACTTGTTCCTTTTGATTTTGAGCTAACTAATTTCTAGACTTCCAGGGATGAACTTGATGAAGATTACTCAGCTTGTTACCAAACTTACAAAATAACTTTGGAGTGCAGACCCATTCCACCGTACTAACAAAAGATTCTGAGTTCACCACAAAATATGAAAGGTACCATCCCAGAGACTAGATGTTATGCGAAGCATACCGGTCTCACAAAAAGGGCAAGCAAAACACTGGGGACCCGAAAAAGAAAGAACAAAGCCAAAAACTAAACAAAAAGAAAAGGGGTGGTCCTGGAGGACAGCCAACAAAACTATTTACAAGACAAGGCACCCCAAACGGAGCACTGGGAAAGAAATATTTACAAGCAAGAAATTTACATATGGTACAATTCTAGACAAACTTACCTCATTCAAAATAATGCTTGAGAAACTATCCATTGATGGGAAATGGAATGGATTCTCTGGTCATGGTACTGAGGTGATAAGTATTTTCTCTGCAAATCTCTGAAATCAAATATGGTCCAAGCTAGAGCCATTGGAATTTGGTGTGCTTTCCTTTCTTTTCCCAGGCCTTATACCACAAAAGGACCAAGTCTGAAATCTGAAAGGCCTTATACTGGGTTCTTTGGTCAAACCATCATTTTACTACTGCTTGGTGATGTGCAAAATGTTCAAGGGATGTGTCTCTTTGTTCTTTCATTTGCACTAGATTTAGGAGCCAAACCTCCACGATGTTGTCCCGATTGCTGAATTCCTGCATGAATTGTAAAACCGAGATTTGTAAATTAATGGGGAATACTGGGTTCTGGCTGTAAACCAGATGGAATGGGGATGTCCCCAAGGCTTCCTTAATTCGAATACAATCTGTCCAGAGGGTGAATCTCAGCTTTTGGTGCTAGTCCCTGGGATTCTATTCCAATAGATGTTTGATCACTTCAAGCAAATTTTTGTTGGTCGACTCAGCAACACCGTTACCCTAGGGGTAATAGTTGCTGGAGAACTTCAGAGTGATCTTCCTGTCACAGGTCCATCCAAGTAATTGTACTAAAGAAAATTCTGGACCATTGTCACATACTATAGCAAAGGGCATTCCGAATCTTGTGATGATGTTTTCTTCTAGGAATTTTATGACTACATCTGCCGTGTTATTTTTATAAGGTATTGCCTCAGACCATCAGGTGCAGTAATCAGTAGTAGTTAGAATGTACCAGTGGTTGGTAGACAAGTTGGGGTTGATTTCCCTGATAAAGTAAAATGCCCATTGGGAAAAGGGTCTAGCTTTGAAGACCGGCTGCAAAGGCATAGCTCGGTTCCGCTAATGATGTACCGTGGTTTGGCAAGTGTGGCACTTCCTAATGTGAGTATAGACATCTTTAAAGATACAGGGCCAATAATATCTAGCTTGGAGAATCTGATGGGCAGTGCCGTCAGCTGAGCCATGCCCAATTCTAAACTACCCACAGAATTCTTTGATTATCTTTGTAGCTTGAACCCTATCAATGCATCGAAGGTACACTCCCTCATAGTTCCTATGAAAAAGAATGGCATTTTTTATCATGAAGTGGACTTTTCAACCATAGGGCACAATGTTTGTTTGGAGGCAATCCCTCTGGGCACCTATTATTCAACAACAAGTACACCAGGTCTATGTACCATAGAGCCTAAGTGATGGAATCCACTGTATATGTCTGACATTCAATGTGTGGAGTTTCTTTTTCCATCGCTCTACATAGTCCCTGGCCTCGGACTATCTTCATGGGTTGCATTTCCAAATCATATTCCTAGAGGATGGCCATCCATTTCCCCCATCTCTCACCCAACTCACTCTACATTAGTAGAGATTTTACTGCCTGGTCTGGGATAGCATGCACTTTTCTCTGGAGGATATAATGCCAGAATTTCTTCACGGCACAAACGATAGCAAAGGCCTATTTTTCCAAATGCAAATAACGAACTTCGGTGTTCTTAAAGGGGGAGCTCATGAAAGCTATTGGTCATTCTTCCCCTTCAACCTTTTGGGTTAAAACTGTCGCAGAGAATGCGGTGAAGCAAAGGAATATATATAAAAAGGGAGGGAATAGTTTGGACTAGCCAAGACTGGGGCCTCTATTATCATTTGTTTAATTTGGGAAAATGCCTGCTTTGATTTAGGGCTCCACTCAATTTTGGTATCTTTCTTCATCATCTCATTGAGTGGCTTTACGAACACAACGAATCCAGTGATGAACCGTCAGACAAAGTTAATCTTTCCAAAGAAAGACCTCATTTCCTTCTTGGTGCCAGGCATTTGTAGGTTTAGCAACACTTCAACTCTCTTAGGGTTAATGGATATACCCTTCTCAGAGACAATATGCCCAAGAAACTTCCCTTCAGTGACCCTGAATATGCATTTCTTAGGGTTGAGGGATATTCCATACCAGTGACATCTCTCACAAATCTAGGCAAGGTGGGCGGCATGATCATGCCTATCCTAAGAAAATATGGTCAAATCATCCATGTAGATGATTATACACTGGTTCACAAGGCCCTCAAACATAATGTTTATGGTCTTTTGAAATGTGGCCCCTGCGTTGATCAGACCAAAGGGAATCCTTCGGTAGGGAAACATTCCCCAGTTAGTGGTAAACATTATTTTGTCTCTATCTTCATACTTAACCATGACTTGGTTATACCCAAAGTACCCATCCAATAAAGACATAATTTGTGATCCTTTCACAATTTGCAATACCTCATCCGATGAGGGGAGAGGATGATTATCTTTCTTGGAGGCCTTGTTCAAATTTCGAAAATCCACGCAAAGGAGAATCTTGCCACTTTTCTTCCTCAAAGGGATGAGGTTGGCAACCCTTGTAGTGTGCCAGATTGGAAAGATTATCTAGGCTAACAGTAGTTTTTGGACCTCCTGATAAATCAGAGGCTCGATCAGAGGGTTGACCGGTTGTTGCTTTTGCCAGAAAGGCTTAGCATCTAGTTTGAGTGGGATAATATGGGTCATGATGGATGTATCATAGGTTTTCAAGTCCTCATACCCCCACATGATTACATCTATGTATTCTCAGAGAACTATGAGAATCTTCTCATTTTCCTCAGGGGAGTAGGCGGTGCCAATGTGTATCATTTTCTCTTCACTGGGCTGGCCGATGTTCATTTTTAAAAATTTTCCTCCCTCAGAGGAGGATGATATCTTTTCCCGGCCATGAGGGTCCAAGTCGAAGATTTTTTCAAGTGTGACCATCCCTTTAGGGATGGTGTTGGTTGGTAGGTCCATGATCCCGTCATCTTCATCACCCTGTCTAGTATCATTGTGATCTCTCTCCTCCACTATCTGGTCTTCAAAAACACCAACATTGGCCATAAAGGCCAAGATACGCTGATCATCCTCAAAGACCTAAAAAAGGGTGAAATTATCTAGAATGGATGGGGTGGGGATCATCTCAACATAAAATATCCCGAGTCGCGAGCCAGCCATTGGCTCAAGTGTGCTAGTAGAAATGACAAGGGAATCCAAGATAGTTCCATCTCCGGGGAATAAGATTGATATCGAAGGCATCAAAATATTCTATAAGGCTCCATGCCTGATTGTGGTATGAAGCTAGCCTCTTGTCATGGTAGGTATATTGACTCCAAACTTTTTTAACAATCAACTTTGAATCACCCAAGGCTCGGAGGTGAGTGATTCCTTTCCTTAGTGCAAATAGGAGTCCGAGGACCAAAGCCTTGTACTCCATGATGTTGTTCATGTAGTTGAACTATAGTCTATAGGATGTGAGGAAGGATTTGCCCCATGGGTTGATCAACTCCACTCTAGCCCCAAAGCCTTGTTTGGATCGGGACCTGTCAAACTTAAGGGTCCACAAGTCATCATTTGTTTTCTGGGGCTAGGAAGATGAAGGGGCCTTTGGATTATTTTTGGGAGGGTTGGGAGGAGTTTCTTACAATGCTGATGTCATGTGGGTGAGGTTTTCCTCTAGAGAGATTTCTAGTTGGGATCCTTGAACAAATGGCACTACAGAGGTTCTACCAGCAGAAGTACTGGGTTCTGAGGAATCAGTTGTGTGTTCTCTCTTCCGAGGGCAGTGATGTGCCAGGTAGTAGTGGCAAGGAAAGGTTTGCACTCTAGCTCTGAATGTCTCTAGTAATGCACCCAACACCAAGTACTAGACAAGAGTGTAGCTGGGGTCGCTGCGGCACCCTGAGAGTTAACCTCAACCCTCAATTTTTCTTCCAGGTCCTGGGTTCTCTGCAAAACTATGTGGTCCTCCCCAGGGGTGAAATTGAATGTTAAGATCTCAAGGGACTGGTATACCCCAGGGGAAGTTTTAGAGAAGAGGACTTCATTCACCCTCCCAACTTTGGTGAGGGCCTATTTCATCCGGGGCTCACTTTCAACCCAGATCTAGTTAGATTCTTCTTTCCAAGGGAGCCACAAGTGGGAGAAGTCAGTCGAGAAATACCCATTTAGGGACTTGGACCAATTCTAACTTAGTAACATCCCGTAAGTCTTTGGGATGTCTACCACTTGGATATTGATTATGTTGGCTATCTTGGGGTCCTGGATGAGTTGGATCTTAACTTTCTTCAGTTCACCCACCATTTTTACAGTAGTTTTATCCAGCTAGATTACTGCACGGTTAGATGGGGTGGGTTGAAATCTGAGCTTATGGTATATGGATAAAGGCATGATGTTTCCCAAAGCCCTATAATCTACCAGGTAGTTGTGTATGATTTTCCCTTGTATGCTTAGGCCTAGTAGGAGAGGAGGATCCTTAGTATTTCCCTGAAAGATAGCCGCGTTGGCATCCTTGAAAGAGACAGTCTTGGGTGGGTGACTCACGGCTTCTGTGTTTCCCAAGAGCTTCAAAAGAGACTTCCTCTACTCAGGACAATTCAGCAAAACCTCCATCAAGGTCATGGAGGTGGTGGTCTATTCTAATGCCTTTGTGATGTCAAACCTTCCTCTTGGGGATTGGTGGCTTCCCTCGGCCAGGTCCTTAGCTTGGTTAGAGCCAAGGCCTTTTGGAGGGACAAACTGATTAGTTGGGTTGTCCTGGCGAGGAGTGTCTTTGGGAGGTGTGGGCATGTAAACTGGTCCTTTATCGGCCTAACTCTAAGTGTTGTAGGGAGTCCATGGGTTGGTGAAGGCATTGGCCTCAAAGGCCAAAATAGATTCATCAAAGAACCCCTGTAGTTCGGGTTCCTCTTTGTCTTCTCTACCTATTCCAAAGAAGACGGTCTCATAGGTGAATGCACCGTGAGTGGGCTCTTGTATAGGAGGTTCTGGGGGAGTAGGGTCAGAAGATTGTTGTTTGTCCAGCTAGGAAATCATGATGAATTTCTCTAGCGTGGGATAATTTACCTCATTGTGAGAGCCTGTGTCATGCAATTTACACCAGTTTGTCATGGGCTAGAAGTCTATGAATGGCGTGAAATGGGAAGGTCCAACACCGCCCTGATTGGTGTTTTGGTTTGGAGGAGGACCTCTGTTACTAGCATTTTTACTCCATTGGTATTGATTGGGACGAGGCTTGTTGTTGTAATTTCTTCTTCTAGCATTGTTGTTTCGGTTGCCAGAGAAAATATTCCCTCTTTGGGAATTACTGTTGTAGGGTGCAAAGGACCCTGCCTTCAGTTGACTCATGTCCACAGTCAGTGTAGACAAAATTTTCTGGAGGGATTCAACCTCAGCGGTCAAATGGGTATTCACATCATAGTGTGACGGTTGTTGTTGTTGGTTCCCTGGGAAACTGACAACATTTTCTGGAGTCAAGGGTGGAAATCCTCCAGCTACGGATGACTAAAAGAAAGGAACTCTGGGTGGTTGTGTCTATGGTTGTTGCATTTTCTGTGGTTGGTTCCAGGGGAAAGATTCTAGACCCAACATTGTCTAGGTTTGTGATGGATATACATACCGGGCCTACTGGTCTATCGGTGGTGGTGGGGGATTCATGGCCATCATAGGGGCAGCCATTGCCTTATTGGGGTTATATCCTTTGATGTAAGAAGTTCCATTGGGTATCATGTTAAATGGCATACTCTGCCCAATCCCACCCAGGAATTTGTTAAGACCACGGGACAATTCCAAGGCTAGGTTGTAAACTTTCACCAAAGTATCTCGGTCGCTAGGGATGGTAGTTCTCCAGAGGAGAGTGGTAACGAAGGGGTCTATTGTATTGAGATAGGTCTAGATAGTTACATCTACTGATGGGATAAAGGGGCTCATTTGGTTCCTTCCTGATAGAAATGAACTAGATGTGGGACCACACAGGGTCCATGTGTACACGGAAGGTAGCCAGGAAGGCATCCTCTATATCCTACCAACTGTTGATCGAACTAGAAAGAAGGTTAAGGTACCAGTTCAGTTCATTCTACCCCAGGGATAGAAGGAACATCTGGGTCACAATGTCTTGATGTTGGATCTGATGTTGATTCATGGCATCTTTGTATGCCTGTAGATGTTCTTCTATGGTTCATGAGCCTAAGTGCTCATATCAGGGAAAAATATTTTTTGGGTACGAAGGTAGATCGTTGGCTGCACCTGAAAAAGTTCCCATCGGGGACCCGATATTTCTAAAATACGCAGCCATCGGGGGTGTCAAGTTTTGACTAGGTTGAGCGTTAATTCCTAGGGTCATCTGGGAGACTTGAGTATTCTGGGATGTACTAGATCCCCAGAAAATGGTGGCTAACTTGGCTTTCAGGGTCTGTTTCTTTCGAGCAAGAGGCTCAAGCTTGACAAACCTTCCAGGATTGGGAGTTGATCTAAGGACTCTTTCAAATCTTGCTGGTGAAAATGATCCAATCCCACTAAAGGCTTAATTCCTAAAGCTATGGCTTGGGGAACCCTTTGGTGGTGTAAAATCTAAATCCTTAGAGGGGGATGGGCTCATGCCCTCCCTCTAGTGCCATTTTTTTTGACAAGACTTTGTGACCGGGTCAACCAATAAATGTAAGTTGTCACCAGGTACCGGGGCATCGACCAACTTTTCCTTTAAAGGTTGTCTAGGGAAACGAGATTCCCTAGGCCTTCAAGCACGTGAGAGTTAGGTCTCGACAGTGTACGAGCTTAGTTGAAAATGTGACTATTTTGTTCAGGGGGATAGTTGGTTATCTTGGCCTGTCTTCTCTGGGGATTTAGGTGAGTGGGGTTTCCTGCAAGCGCTCATTAACTTAACCAAATAAAATTGAAAAGATATTATAGAGTTAGAAGCATTTCATCTACCTATAATCATGCCAAACATTCAAAACATCAACCATGCTCTAACATGCTACACTAAATACTGAAGAAATACAGAACCATTAGTTCATATTCAATCAATAGCGGAGGAAAAGAAGGTCGTTAATATACTTAAAACATCAGAGCAGGGGACATAAAGAACATGCAACATAAAATACCATTAACTCAGAAATTAGAATGCTAACCACTTCATTGGTAGAATCCCTCCTTCTTCATTAACAAGTTTCTAGCAAGCACTAGTGCGCATAATAATGGTGGCTCCAAGGGAGCATTTAACTACTGAAAGCTTCTGAAACTAAGGAGCATTGAGCTCTGCAACTAAGAAGTGAGAAAATTGAAATGTTATTAGCTATGGACTACAAAATCATCAATTTCTCTGACCCTTGGAATGAGGTCAGAATTATTATTTATACACAAGATTTGACCTAAAACTAACCTAACTTATTTTACACTTAACAATATAATACTATTTACGGTGGTCGGTACTACCTGCGCCATGCTACAAAAGACCTCAAGATGGAAAAGGTCTGACATGTCAGAAGAATAAGACAAGAAAAGAGGAGTGGAAGAATCAGTCTCGACAAGAGAGATGGGAGGAGAAAATAAGAAATCTCATCCCCTGGGGATTGAGGCTACATGCCTCATAAATGAGAAAGTGGCTCACTATCTTTGATGTCCCAGGTGTTACATTGGAGCAGCACCTTGGGAAGACCACCTATCAAAACCCTCTTGTCAAGCCGACGTGCCTTGTTGTGGTTACCTACTTTTTGACACCTTTCATTAACTCCCTTGAAAGTGATCGGTTGGCTTTGGGAACCAAGACAAAGGTCACTTAAAGAATACAAAATTGTAGGATCTGGAACTCCAAGATCCAGAAGCTTACACCTCAAAGAATAAAGAATACAACCAATACATGGTTGGTGAGATTCTCTGGACTTCGGAGAAATTTATTGATCCTTATGATTTTTCCCAAGCCTCCAACACTTGGCTTATGCTTTCTTCATCTACATCTTTGATACTATCCCACCGACTAGGAACAACCTCCAACACTTCCTCAACATCTCCGGCCCCATTCTAGAATTCATCCACCATCTTGATGGCATCATGCAATTAGATCATTGTCTTGGACAATCTGGATAGCCTTCCCTGGTCAAAATCTCTGGCTGGCAAATACAGGGACTCCATCTGCTCATCAAACTTGCTGAGGACATAGTCCTCTAGGGTACATGTTCTGGTGGTGAAGGGATCAACTTGTGATACTCCAGCCATGAATGATTGAAACAGGCCTAAGGGGTGTTGGGCCACTGTCACCTTCTCTTTCAAGGCCTTTACCAGTAACTTGCATACCTCAATCCCAAGGACAAGTCTGGAGTATTGGGCCTGGAGGGAATCATATGATTTGTCTCCCAAAATCCCCGCCTCTGTGGTGACTTCTTCTCCTATGTTGCAAATTTCTTCCATCCCGGCCGTCCATTTTTCATACTTTGCTAAATCTTTCTCCCATATAAGAGTGGAGCCATTTTCCTGGCTAAGAAGAGTGTTGACCCAATAGAGGTCCATGAGGGACACCGCTAGAAATTGTCTCATGGTGTCTACTTACTTAGTGGCCCACCCGTCTACAGCCTGCACCTTCTTTTTCATAATCTGTAGAGAATTCACATCACCCTGTGCAAGTGGAAATCTAGATGAAGGGGTTCTAGGGTGGACCTTGGCCAAAGGCCATGTCAGTTCTACCAGAAGCGCGAGGAGATTGGCATTAGTCTCTCTTTCCTCCTTCAACTTTTGACCCTGCTTGATGTATCTGGCCTCTACTACTTTTGTGGCCTCCCTCAGCAAGTCCAATTCACCTTGCTTGTCTCTCCTCCCCAGTGCCACTTCTGTTATGTTATACTCTTTAGGCCTTACGACTGCCACATCTAAACCTAGAGGGGGTGTTGTGATAGTCACAATTGTGCTACTTGTTGGACCACTCCAGAGAGTATGGACTATCCATGCTTTCTTGGGCTTCTCAGCCTCTACATTCCTAGCCATCATCTTAGCCAATGAGAGTCTAGCGCCTGATGCAACCACTGGGGCCTTTCTTTTCTTCGATTCTACTAGCCATTTGGATGGCTGGGGCAGCTTCACTACTAAGACCTATTCATTGGGATTCCCTTCGGAATCCGGTGGTGCATTCCCAGAATGTACATTATCTTCAGGCTCTTTCTCCCTTTCTTTCTCTTGTTCCATTTCTTGTTCTCTGAAACCTTCAGTATTTTCCACCATGCTAGCATCCTCTATTGTAATATCCAGAACCTTTTCTCTAGCCTCAACATTGCTTGTTTCTTCAAGGAATTCCTAATCCCTCCTAACATCAGCTGATCCTACATTTTCATTGTCTATGGCTTCTTGATCAATATGCTACTGCTTTTCTCGGGCTTTATTAGCCTCATCTATTGGAACATTATCCTCCACCAGAATATCTTCTAGGGGTAGGTGAGGTCTCTAGCTAAAGTTTAACAATGTGGCCGTCGTTACTACCTCACCAAATGTGCTCCAGGATACCTGATCACCTGGAGTAACCAAAGGCATCTGGAACATGATAAAAGGGGGCACACTTGATCCCAAAGGTTCGGGTTTCCCAATCATTGGCTGTTCATTTTTGGGTTGCCTTGGTGCATCCTTGGTCTCTTGGACTGGTGTCTTCTCCTGTTTAGGCCCTATTTGTGCTTCCTCCTAGCCCTCTTGTTCTGATGTATACTCTTCCTCTGGATCTCCTTTTCTACAAGGGCCTCTTCCTTATCCTGAGTAGAAATTTCCTCCACTGCATGAATTATACCTTGTTGGAGGTCCATGAGCTCCTCTGCTAAGAAAGTGTCATCAAAGTCATCGTGTGGGGGTGAGGAGTCAGAAATATTTTCCAGTTTGGGAGAGTCTGAATTGACATCCACCGGGGGAATAGCCGGCATACCGGGACTGGTGGCTGCACTTGGTGTAGGGGTCACCTTCTTCTTCTTTCTCATCAATGGGACCCCGGTATCCAGAATGCTGGTGGACCCCACCTCAGTAAAATTCTATTTGCTCATCATTGTAGCCAACGATGGGGATCTCGCCGGGTGAGCAGACGCCATTGGAGTTACAAGGAGGTTAGAGGATATCTATGTACTTATCTGGTAGATGGCCAGCCTTGCCAACTCCATTTGTTGTTGTAGTTGGGCCATTCAATGGGTGAGAAATTGGGGAGGCACCTTGGCCAGAGTGAACTCTTTTTCTTTTCCTTTTCTTGTGTTTGGTCTGGTGGTGGTGGAAGATGAAGAAGGTCTAGTTCCATTTGAAGAAGGAGTGCCTTTTACACCATTGGATTCATTCGGGTTCTCTTGGGACACACCCAGGAAAAATACTGGTGACTTGCTTCCAAAATAGGGTGACATACCCCTTCAATTGTCAGGTCCTCTGGGGTGGCCCAATCCACTGGAGGAAGATCTAACTTGTCCTATCCTTGTCCTTTATATTGCTAGATCCTCCAGCGGCCCATCATCTTAGAAGCCCTTTAGGAAAGTTTGAAGGTCGAGAGCCTTCATGAGCCCTTTTCTTGTCTGTGACTGCTATCAGGCTCGAATATCAAAACTATCATGGCAGTCTGCCCAAAAGTCTTCAATATCTTGTTCATGCGGCGGGGATGCTCGGGGAAGCACTTTGGCAATTTTTCCTAGTGGATCATAGTTTTTCCTGGCGTGGTGGAGTTCCACCAATCCCAGGCTTTTTAGTTCATTATCTGCCTCCCTTGCTATGGTGAGGATGCATGTATGATTCCCACATGAAAATAGGAATGGGACATTGATGACCTTCTTCAATGTGAAGAAGGAGTGCAAATCCATCATCTACCGGTAGAACTCTAAAATAATAATTCTGTCCCCACAATACCGGGGAAGAAGATGGGGCTTCCTGAAGAAGCCATTCACCCGAATGTAGGTGTGGTGTTGGAATTTAATAAAATAGCGACCATAGCTGTTGACCAGATTCATCACCACATGTAATAGTTGGTACCCAAAATACCAAGTAAGTGTTAGGATGTTGTGGTAAATGAAAGCATCATTTTCTTGATAGAAGTTCAGGAAGCTTAGTTCCCACTGTATCTGGGGATAATGATCCTAGTTTGTCACTTGACCTGGCCCATTTCCAAGCTCTCCAATCATTCCCAATTCTAGAAAAGTTAGTCTCTATTAGGAAAGTGCCCATAGCATGTATGACATCATGTAAAACTTGGAATACTGGACGACACCCTTCAGTTGCATTTCCATGTGATTGGCTATGATAGCCACCCAGTTGAAGGTCTAGCTATGTGTGGTGATGCAGTAAAGGAAGTAATACATCCATGCTGAGAAATCCTAGGCATGGGGCAATCCAAAGATCCTGCACAAGAATATAATGCCTACCTAAATGGGCTCTTTGAACTACCCATGGGGAATTTCCATCCTCATCCTCCTACAATGCCTCTTTGGGGATTTCAACCAGTGGCTATTGAGATGTTGTTGGGAGATGAGGGTAGCATCCTCAAACTCCTGCAATGTCTGGACTTGATTCCAGATAATGGATCCCTTGAACTATGGGATCCCTAGCCCTGAGGCAAAAGTTTCTGCATCCAGGGTGACAATTGTTGTTGGATACTATAGTGGCTAGGGATCTAGAAGCAAAACGGTTTGAGTAGGTGCATTGTACAAAGTTTCCAGCTGGAGTATTAACTCTAGTGATTGCACTAAACATAGAAAGTTTTCCACCTTGATGATGCCAGATATAGCTAGCTGGGTGGCCAAATTATCTCCGATGGCCTTCAACTTGTAAATAGCTTGGATCAAACCTTGCATTTCAGCCCAAGGTCCAGGCTCTGTGTCTGTTATTTCTTGAATTTTGGAATCCACCTTGGATCCCACGAGAACACCCTCCTTTGGATATTTGGAGGTCAAGGGGAGCTTTGCTAACAACCCTTTTGACCTTGGTTTTGGTGGCCACCCAGGTGGAAGTGGTAGGTAGCTGCGGGCTATCAGGAGGGGTGATTACTTTAGACATTTTTGATCAACTTATCCACAACCTGCAAGACCAGAGAACCGTCAGAACATGGTATACATAAAGAACCTTAAAAATCTGGGGAAATCATCACCACCCTATACCTATCCAATAAGTGTTAGTACATACCAGAATCTTGAAATACTTGAAATAGACATGAATAGGACTCCGAGGGAATGAACCAAAGGACATGAGGGAATGAAAGACAAGGGATTACTCGGGACCCTAAGTTTGGATGAACTAGCCATTATCGTGCTGATGTAACCAAAGAGAAACCAAACTTGGTTGAAGTAGGTTGCCACGTGGTCACGTGATAGGAAACATAAAAGGAATTAATGGTGAAAAGTGGGCTGACACAGGGTAAAATTGAATGCTAGATTAGACATGGTTTGAATTCCCGCTCATGGGAAATTAATCCTACCATTAAGATGATGAGACAAAGGAGAGAGAAAGCCATTGAGGTACCGAGTTCAAACCATGGTGACTCCATCTCAACGAGCTCGGTTTGGCGAGTGAAAACATTTGATAGAGCATGAGGAAATCATCAAATTGGAAGGATATATAAGAAATATACACAAAACCACAGAGGGCCAAAGGCTAAAACATATATACACTAAAATATACAACATTTACAAACTATTTACCTGACTATACACATTTACACGGGCTAAAGGCCTACCCTATACAACATACATTATAAACACTAGCTTAAAAATAAATAGAGGGTGGACAACCCTCTAGTAGAGCCAACACACCAACAGGAGGCAAACTGGAAGTGAAACATGAAAAATGGAAACCACAAAACCAGAGAAAAGGAAACAGAAATGAAACCAAAAACAACAAAAGTGAAAACCAAAGAACGTACCTAGAAGTACAGAGGAAAGAAAAGGGGAGAAGGGCACCAGGAGCACTTTCCAACAATCTCAACCTTTGAACAATCACTAAACAACACCAAAGATTAGCTTGTAATCAACCACTAAGCACAGAGTGATTCACAGCCTAATCACAGTTAAATCGCCTAGGAATCTCTGAAAGCTCTAAGTGTTTTTAATCATGGTAACTATAAAAGTGGTAGGTAATTTCTATTTATACCCAAGGTAAAATCAAGTTACACTCTCTTCTACAAACTCTGGAACAGGCACACCTCCAAACTCCGGGCCTGGGGATTCCATGCAATCATACCTTCTCGCGAGGAGAAGACATTGTGGTGGAGAATGCCAGATTCTGGAATCCAAATCTGGCAAGAAAAAACTCCAGGACTGGGGCCCCCGAGGCATGAAAGACAAAAAAAGAAGAAAACAAACCTCACGGGAGGGAAAGCCCAGAGAAGAAAACAAAGAAAATAAAGAAAACAAGGCAAGAGACAAAGAAAAAAGAGGGGACCCAACATTTTGCACAGAAAATGTAGGGACAGGTATGCAGGGCATAATAGATCCATCTATGGACCTAGATGAGTCATGGAGGGTGGCCACCATAACCACAAAATGCAAGAAGGAAAGCCCAAACACGCGCGTAGGCACTATTTACCATGCGAGCCCTGTGCGACACAAAAAAGAAAAGTAGAAAAAAAAGGAGTAGCAAATGAAGAAAGAAAAAAAAAACTAGAAGGCCACAAAAGGGACCTACCTAAAACATTGAAAGCCAAAGAGGATGGTACTAGAATAACATTTCATAAGATACTTTGATGACCCAAAGTTACTACTCCAATGCGGTTACAAGCACTAGCACAATTTCACAATTGAGAACTCGAGCTTGAAAACACTTAGAAATTCACTAGAGTCTCTCAAGACATAAATTTGTTTGTGGTAAATGTGAAAGTGAAATAGTAAAAGCCTTTTATAATTCCTAGGAGAGCGCATTAACTGCTGATTGGTATTTCGAGGACAAGTAGATCATGAAGTCCAGACCGTGGAGTACTTGGCATTCACTTCTCTGAGAAAAGACAAAAAAGTAGACGTCAGAATCCCCGAAGTGTAGGATTCCTTGACCACAAGATAGGAAGACACTCTGGGATCTAGATCCCAGAGAAACAAGAAACAAAAGACAACAAAAATGGAAAAGGAAAAATAAAAGAAAGGGGGACCCAACATCTTTCCAAAAGAAATGTAGGGATGGGTATACAGGGCATAACAGATCCTTAAGGAAGATATTGAGGGTTTAATATATTAAAGGTAACTTGAGAAGAAACTTGCAGATGCCAAGAAATTCATTGAAAGGATGAAAGAACAACTCCAACAGTCAAGAGAAAAGAGACATGAAATTTTTGAGCAACTATCTGAACAAAGTGGATTTGAGGAATCTGAAGCAGCTTTGGAAGAATTGTCTCAGGAGAATGAGAAGCTACATAAAGATAATAAGAACATCAAAAGACATTTTAATATTTTTTAATCATAATGGGTGAAGAAATAGAAGCAAGGAAAGCAACAGAAGAAGCAATGGAAATTACGGAGGAAGCCCTAAAAGTCAAAGATGAAGCCCTAAAAGCTAAGGTGGATGGACTCTTCAAATCTAAACAAGAGGTTGGTACATTGCATGCACATCTACATGAGATATATGAATAAAATCAACTATCCCTAATGGATAATTAAAAGATAAGAAAAAAAAATGAGAAACTAAAAGGTGAATTGAAGGCTACAAATGATTTACTCAAGAAATTTAATGAAATTTCTACAAAAATTAATGAAAAAATCAAGAATAAGGGGATACATGGAGAGATTAATGGTTTAGGCTACACCATTTATGAGGTTTGTGAATATTTTGGTACCAAAATGACCAATGAAAATGTAAAGTCTGCACCCAAGGTGAATCAAAGAAAATCTAGTAAGAGATCTTATAAACTAGTTGTTTTAATTGTCATAAGGTTGGACATACTGCTAATGTATGCAAGATAAATATAAGATCTATTGTTCCAAGTATTATATATAATTCTAGACCAATTAATTTTCATGGTTATTGTTACAATTGCAAGAATTATTGTCATAGAGATAATGAGTGTAGGACAAGGGTGAAAATCATTGGTTAGAAGTGAACTAACTAAGTCCTTATCAGAGTGAGAACTAGTGGAACGTTACATGCTCACATTTTCACAACTATGGTCATATGGTTGTAAACTATAGATTAAGGACAAGTAGAGGCAATTTAGGACCTTGGAGATCAACTGGAATATCATGTTTTCACTATCACAAGATTGGATACAGTGCAAGGTTTCGCAGAGCAAAGAACAACAAGACAAATCAACCAGTGAACCAGCCAAGCAAGAAAAAAAAATAAACATTTCATTAGTGGAAGAGACAAGGAATCATATGAACAATATTTGGATAAATAAGACTGAAGTTAAATCATCTGAAGAATCTACATCTTCACGAGGTGTGGATAACTCTTCATCTAATTAAGCTATCATTGGCTTAGGGGGTGAAAACATTGTCAAATCTATCTTTGGACCCCCTAGATGCATGTGAAATAAGTTCTATGCATATTTAGATGTATTTGGTTGTTTTGATGTATGGTATGGACTTCTGTTGAAGTGCATGAAGATTTGGTTGACCGCTAACAAGATCTTTGAAGGTATATGTTATTTTCTATCATCTGGTGATGCAATTAATGCATATGTGCGGATGTGGATAAAAGGTGCTCTAGGGATCATTGTGCACCTACGCATTCAAGAGAAGACACATAGTAATAGAAGTGAAGGTTGACTAGTTTGAAAACATTCAAGGTGATCGTTAGAAGGATTTTCAATATTTGTGTGAAAGCAACAAAAATGGTTTGAAAGTTTTGTTGGGTGGTGATTCAAAAGGTTCATTCAAATTTCTAAGCTTGAATTTGTTGGTTGCAAGATGTATACACCTATTATTGTGGATATTACTAAGAAACCTAGGCCTGAACTCAATAAAAATTTGTTTAAGTCAATTTAATATGATCGAAAGGGTGCTCTATCCAGTGTGCCCTATAGTGTGTTGCATATTGAATAGCTGTGATAAATCATTCACTGTAAATTTTAAGATTTAGGTTCTTCTTGTTAGAATAATTGAGAGGGGTGGGGGGGTTGAATCAGTTAGAATCATTTTCCTCACAATTATCATACAGTCCAAAATTCCTCCAGATGTATATCAAAACAAATTTAAACATAAAATTCAACTTGGTGAAATGCATTCTTTATCTCAAACTTTAGTCAATAGTGTTTACCGAATGTCAATAAATTAATACTGTGATTACTAATCAATGTCAATAAAAAGTGTAAAGTAAAATAACAATCGACAATCATTCATGGACATTGACACATAGATTTTTAACGTGGAAACCCTTCTAAGGGAAAAATCACTTGGGACCAGTAACCCAAAATATTCTCACTCTTTTGAAGTGAGCTCGGTGAAAAGCCAACCCTGTTAAAGGTTACAATGCACACTATTAAATGTGACCTGGTTAGAGGATTTAAAACCAACAGTTCTCTCTTGACCATGCATTCACTATGGGGTCAACAAGAAACCACTCAACATTCATTTGAATGTTATAATAAAGAATTTCACTATCCTACTCGGTTAAGATATTTATCTGTAACAATGGTTAAATTGATACACTAATGATCTGATTTAAATACAACTCTGTTTTGTAGATTTTCACATCTATGCTAAGTACATAATACCTCCAATCAATTTGTTCACTTCAGTTCATCTGATTCACCATACTCTGTTCTGCTCGGTAATGCTCTTTCCTTTGTTTTCTCGGTGATGTCTACATAAAAATGCTCGGATCTGTCTTTAACCAGTTTGATCAGTCATGCATAAACTTTTCATGTGCACTTCAGTTGTGTACATGATTCAAAATGAATCTCTTGTCTCTTATATAGACATCATGTCTCATTTAATTTTCATCCCTCAGATTTTGCCTCTTAATCTCCATCATTGATTTTACCATTTGATCCTTCCTCCGCAGTTGTGTTAAAAGAATGTTTCAATCTTTGTCATCCGATCTTAATTGAATTTTATAGCTGTTGGATCAAAATAACAAACTTTATCTTTTACCTCGAAATCATAAATTTTACCACTCAACATTCTAATCGACCTCATTTTGAATTAATTGCTTGCTCAATACCTTGTTGTGTCGGCGATCCCTAGCTCGGTTATCACTGTGCTCGGTATACACTGTGTTTTACTTGGCATTCACTATCTCTCAGTGTATACAGAACTCATCATTTTTTGACCACATAAAATTTGTTTGTTCCTCATCTTCAATACCTAACAAATGTTTTCCACCATAATAATACTCAAATAAGTTCACATCAATGACAATACATTAACTGATAATGTTTATCATCACATCTGAAACTTAGTGGAATATCAACAAATGAATTCAAACATACAATCTATTGTAGTTCATCAATCTCTCCCTTTGGCATTGATGGAAATTCAATATGAAATATACAATATAAAATTCCATACAACAATTACCAAATGTTTTCTCTACAACTGCAAAAATTTTGTAGCTCTCCCTAGCATGAATATATAAACTATTTTAGTATTAAAAACTCACCATGCAGACTCTCCTTGCAGTTTTGACTTTTCTATTCTTGAATCTCTTTGTAGATTAGATATGTCTCTACCTTTCTCTTTTCTCCCTTGGATGGATAGATGGTTCATTGATCTCTCTCCCTTTGACAAAAATGCCGAAAAGAAATATATAGCTCTTCAATTGCCAAATAAAATCTCTCATGTTCAGTGCTAGGATAGGTACCTTGTAGTGTACTAATATCTTTATGTCAGTCCAGTTTATCTTTGCATCAACATGTCTGATATTCTAATTTTATTTAGGTTGATGCAACCTCCTACTCAGCTTAGTTACGAATAGACAAGGGACAAACCCCTAGTCTACCTCTCAAGTACTCAAATGTATTCTTTGGTAAGGGTTTGGTAAATATGTCTACAAGTTTTTCTTTTGATTATACATATTTACTTGTTTATCTTGTACTTGTTCCCTTAAGTAGTGATATTTGATAGATATGTGCTTTGTCTTTGCATGCATCACAAGATTATTTAAAATATTTATATCACTTGTATTATCACAGTAAATTATCATTGGGTTAGTGATCTCTTCATTCATTCCTTTCAATAGTTATTTTATCCATGCTATGTTCAAACAATTTGCAGAAACATCAACATATTGCGCTTCTACAGTTCACTGAGATATGCATAATTTCTTCTTACTTATCCAAGTAACTAATCTATCTCCAATAAAGAATGCTCCACTAGTAGTGCTCTTTCTATCATCAATGTTCCCAGCCCAATCAATGTCAGTATAAAATTTTAGTTCAAACTTTCCTTCTTGTTTATACCAAATTCCATCATCTTCAGTATTCTTCAAATATCTAAAAATTCTTTTTACAACAGTCACATGTGATTCTCTTGGATTAGCAGAAAATATTGAAACTATTCCAACTACGTGTCCTATGTCAGGTCTTGTGTGTACAATATACATCAATTTACCAATCATAGATATATACAAAGTTTGATTTACCTCAGGTGTCTTGTCTTCTTTTGTCAATTTGCATCTTATCACCATACGTGTTCTGACTGGTTTTGATTCTTCTATTTTGAATGTCTTTGGTACTTCCTTGATGTATTTTTCTCGAGTAATGTAGATACCTGCAGTCTGTTGTAAAATTTGCAATCCAAGAAAAAATTTGATCTCACCAAACATTGACATTTCAAATTCCTTCCTCATTTCATCAGTAAATGAAGTGCATAGGTTATCATTACCTCCAAATATAATATCATCAAAAAATATTTCAGAAATAAGGGTCTTATCATCATTTTCTCCTCTCAAGTACAAATTTCTATTGTCACTTGTTCTAATAAATCCAATACTTAAAAGATAAGAGTGTAATCTTTCATACCATACTCTCGGTGCTTGTTTCAATCCATATAAAGCTTTGTGTAACCTACATACCATGTTTGATTGATCAGGATCAACAAATTCTTCAGGTCATTCAATCTATACCTCTTCTTCCATTCAAAAATGTAGACTTAACATCCATCTCATATACTTTGAATCCTTTATATGCAGCGTATGCAAGTAATACTCTTACTCCTTCAAGTCTAGCAATGGGTGCAAAAGTCTCTCCATAGTCAATTCCTTCTTCTTGTGCATACCCTTTGCAAACTAGTCTAGCTTTATTTCTGGTTACATTCCCATTCTCATTCAATTTGTTTCTAAATATCCATTTGGTGCCAATGAAATTTTTATCACTCAGTCTTGGTACTAATGTCCATGTCTTATTTTTCTATATCTGCTCAATTTCCTCATTCATAGCATTAATCCATTCATTATTTTCTAATGCATCTCTAACATTCTTAGGCTCAAATTCACAAATTAAACAAGTGTTATCTCTTAACTTACTTCTTATCATCATGCCTTCTCTTTTATCTCCAATAACCTCATTCTATGGATGCTGTCTTCTTACATATCTATCAAGTTTAGGTTCAGTTCTTTCTTTTTCATTGTCTTCTCCTCTAGGTTCATTGTGTTCTTGTTCATGATCTTCAGTTTTTGTATTTTCCTAATGCTCGGTCTGTGCTACCCCTTGCCCGGTGATATTACCCTATTTCACGATAACTTTAGGCATCTACATCGGTATAGTATCAAGTGCTTCCATGTAGAAAAATCTACTGTAATCTTTTGGTTCTTTCATGCTGTCCTCATCATTTTGCTCAGCAAATTAATCAACTTTCACATTTGCACTTTTAATGATTTTGTTAGATGTCTTGTTCAAATATTTGTAAGCTTTCCTCTTAGTAGAATATCCAATAAATATTCTATCATCACTTTTGAATCAAATTTACCTTTTTGATCATCTTTCAGAATATAGCAATGACTAACAAATATTTTAAAATAGCTCACATTAGGTGTATAACCATACAATAGCTCATAAGGTATTTTGTTTGAATCTTTCTTTAGTTGTACTCGGTTTAGTGTGTAAACATTTGTGTTGACTTCTTCTCTCCTGTATGTTTGTGCAACATTATTTTCAATCATTAGTGTTCTCACACAATCAATGATTGATCTATTTATTCTTTCAACAATTATGTTCTGCTGTAGTACCCTCGGTGCAGAAACGTGTCTTTTGATTCCATACTCATTACAAAATTTAGTGAGCTCATCAGAAATAAATTCACCTCCTCTGTCAGATCTCAAACACTTTAGATCTCTACCTGTTTCTTTTTCCACTTTAGCTTTATACCACTTAAACATCTTAAATGCTTCAGATTTTTCTTTTAGGAACATGATAGTCATCATTCTAGAGTAGTCATCAACAAATAAAATAAAGTATATGTCCCCATAATAGCTCTATGTTCTCATTGGTCCACATAGGTCTATATGAACTAACCTAAATATCATTAGATGAAAAATTCTTTCTTTTGAAACTAGATTCTGACATCTTTCCCATTTGACAATTTGTGCAGATTACATGGTTTGGTTTAGATAAGCGTGGTAAGCCTCTAAATTTTATTTTTCTACTAATCTTAACCATGTTGTCAAAGTTTACATGAAAAAATATCTTATGCCATAACCATATATCTTCATTATTTTCCAATAAGCAAGTAGTTTCAATAGTGTCAAGGTAGAATAGGTTACCTTTAGATGTTTCACCAGTGCCGGTCAACTTTCTTGTTCCATCATAGATTCTATCTTTTTTGTTTTCAAATGCAACTCGATGACCTATGTTATTCAACTATAAAACACTCAACATATTATAATTAAGTCCTTTTACCCAATATGCATTTTCACAATTGATTTGATTATTCAGCATAATAGTACCTTTTTCTTTCACTTAACAAGGTGTATCATTTCCCATTCTTACAGATCCACCATCATAATGTTCAAGAAATTCAGATTTTCCTTTATCTCCAGTCATGTGATGTGTACAACCACTATCAATAACCCAAATATCATGTTTACTAACTTTAGAAATAAGTGATGTTTCTACATACCTTTAATCTTCATCTGAATCATCCTTCAAAGCTACAAACAGCGTCTCAATATCTTCATCACTATCAGAACCACTGTCATTATCTTTATCTTCATCAAAGTAACAAGATTTATTACCTTTATCCTTGTAATCTTGGTTATCTCTTCTTTCATACTGTCGGTTGCTTCTGTAGTCTCGGTCATTCTTTCCATCATAAGATCTATTTTCTTTCATCATTCTTTCTGTAAGGGCATCTTGCAGAAAAATGGCCAATCTCTTTATAATTAAAACATATCAAAGGTAGTTTACATTTATATCTTCCTTTACCTTTGTGCCTTCTAACCATTAAGGCTTCAATCTCATCAAGTTCCTTGTCATCACTATCACTGTCAATGTTATTTTTGATTACGTGTTTGCTACTAGATTTATCAATTTTAAAAGTAGACCTGAATGTGGCTTACATAGATGGCACAATACTATTATCAAAGTTATTCAGATCAAAATAAATCAATCTTCCAACAAGACTATCAACAGTACTTTTATTTCTAGGTGCTACTCTCATTTCATGTATTGCAGAGACTCATATAGAATAAATAGGCAATAGAGTTCTATGAATATTACTCAAAATAGTGTCTTCATCAATGGTTCCACCAGATCCTCGAATAGCATTCACAAATTCCTTAAGTCAGGTAATGTACTGTATTATGTTCTCTCCTTCCTTCATTCTCATATCATCAAAATTTCCTTGAATACTTTCAGCTTTAGCTCTTAGTACATTTGCATCTCCTCCATAAAATAGTGTAAGATGATCCCACATCTTCTTGGTATTTGTACATGTCTTGATTTCCTCAAATTATACATCAGTAAGTGAAGAAGCAATCTCCACCATTATAAGGCTATGTTCATGTTTCTCTTTCATCTGATTAACAGTCAAAGGTCCAGAAGGTAGAATGAATTCATTACCCAGATAATCTACAATGTTGTCTCCAATTCCTGATATATATAGTCTCATTCTTTTTTTCCATGTCGAGAAGTTATCCTTGTTCAGCTTCGGTGCATCTCTCTTATACAGTGATCTTTAGCTTAAGTCCTTCAAAAATTTCTTCTAAGCACTGAACATTCTGATACCAATTGTTAGAATAACTAAGAGGGGAGGGGGGTGAATCTGTTAGAATCGGTTTCCTCACAATTATCCTAGAGTCCCAGATTCCTCCAGATGTATATCAAAACAAATTCAAACATATAATTCAACTCGGTGAAATATATTATGTTTCTCAAACTTTAGTCAATAGTGTTTACCGAATGTCAGTAAATTAATATTGTGATTACCAATCAATGTCAATAAAGTAAAGTGTAAAGTAAAATAACAATACAAAATCATTCATGCACATTGACACATATATATTTTTAACGTGGAAACCCTTCTAAGGGAAAAACCACATGGGACCAGTAACCCAAAATATTTTCACTCTTCTGAAGTGAGCTTAGTGTAGAGCCAACCCTATTAAAGGTTACAATGCACACTGTTAAATGTGACCTGGTTAGAGGATTTAAAACTAACAGTTCTCTCTTGACCATGCATTCACTATGGGTTCAACAAGAAAACACTCAACATTCATTTGAATGTTATAATAAATACATTCACTGTTCTACTCGGTTAAGAGATTTATCTGTAACAATGGTTAAATTGATACAGTAATGATCTGATTCAAATACAACTCTATTTTACATATTTTTAGATCTATGCTAAGTACATAATACCTCTGATCAATTTGTTGACTTCAGTTCACATAATTCACCATACTCTATTCTTCCCAGTAATGCTCTTTCCTCTGTTTGCTCGGTGATGTCTGCAGAAAAATGCTCGGTTATGTCTTTAACCAGTTTGATCATTCATGCATAAATTTTGCATGTGTTCTTTAGTTGTGTACACGATTCAAAATGAATCTCTTGTCTCTTTTATAGACATCATGTCTCATTTAATTTTCATCCTTTAGATTTTGCCACTTAATCTCCATCGTTAATTTTACCGTTTGATCCTTCCTCGACAGTTGTGTTAAAAACATGTTTCAATATTTTTCGTTCGATCTTCATTGAATTTTTATATCCGTTTGATCAAAATAAATTTTTTTTTTATCTCTTACCTCGAAATTAGATATTTTCCATCTCAGACTTCTATTAAGCCTCAGTTTGAATTAATTGTTCGGTCAATACCTTGTTGTGTCAGTGATCCCTTTCTCGGTTATCACTATTCTTGGTATACACTGTGTTTTACTCAGTATTCACTGTCTCTCGGTGTATACAAAAATCATCATTTTACAACCACATAAACTTTTTTTGTTCCTCATCTTCAATACCTAACAAAATTTTTCCACCATAATAATACTCAAATAAGTTAACATAAATGACAATACATTAACTGATAATGTTTATCAACACATCTACAACTCGATTGAATATCAACAAATGACTTAAAATATACAATCAGTTGTAGTTAATCACTTCTCACATTTACAATCAATATGTAAAGTTGTGTAACAATCTGGTATTGAAGGAAGAACACCAAGTAGTTGTAGATAAGGGTTTCTCTCACATGATTAACTTCCCTGATGATTTAGAGGAGGAGCTAGTTAGATATGTATTGAGCTATGTACATGACCATTTTATGTGGCTTGACCATCCACATAAGATAACTAAGGAGGCCATCCATGCAACTACATGTTTCTATACAATTGGTGAAGTACCTCAACTTAGGTCAATCCCACAGGATGTAGTCACAAAGTTAACCAAATCAAGGCAGGATAAGCAAGTGATGATAATACATAATATCCCTGACCTAAATGTGAGATTTGCATCCATGGTGATAGGATACAAGGTCTATCACTCAATAAGGATCAATAGTGTTCTTGGTGTTTCAATACACATTACATACAAGATGGTGAAAGAAGATGTTGAGTATGACCTATGTGCTGTGATGAGAGATCAGTTCTATCAGAACATGAAGAAGATCAAAACGGATAAAAGGAAAGAATTTAAGTTTATTCAATTTCTTATGGGTCTATTCTTTTAATTTCAAAAATACTTTCCTAGTGTTTGTCCTACTAACTAGGTAGAAGGTACACCACTTGTGGTCCAGTTGAGAAACTGTGTTATATTACTCGGTAATAACTTCAATGAGAAAAAATGGGGTTACTTTAAGGAATTTCCAATTAAAATGCATCAAAGGGAAATGATACTTGCACATGTTGTTGAAATATATAAGGATGAAATTTGTTTTATGGTGCACATTGATACTTGTTAGATGGAGGCAGTAGTACCTGGGACCTCATGGGCCATACCTATGTGTTATGAGGTAGAAGTTGATATGGTAACTCTACACGTATAATATCTATTGTCAAAACCAGTAGATCTAAATGTACCTAGGTTTGGAACTTATAAAGAGAAGATCATGGAAGTTTATTTCAAAATGAACCAATCGATGATTGAGAAGAAAATAAGAAAGGAATTAGAACAATCTTCTCTAAAGAAAGGCTTCACATAGGAGGTGATGACAAGGCAAGAGAAACACATGTTGTAGAGAAGGTTGTAACATCTGGAGCAGAAACAATAGCTAAATATTAATATGTATACATTATTTCTTCTACAACCGGTAGGTAGACAAGAAATGCCACAACTACAATAGTGAAGAATGATAAAATATCTCCTCCAAAAAAGGCACTAGTGAAGTAGAAGCAAAAACCTTAAAAATCCGAGCCCACATGAGAAAAGGAGGCTACTGTAGCAAGATGAGTCATTGGAAAAAGGAAGAAGGAGAAGGATCAAAGGTTTGAGAGGATTGAAGAAGCATAAGTAGAAGGTACATAGTCTGATGAAGAGAAGAAGAAGATGGGGGAAAGTGGTAAGAAGTTCAAGGTAGTTAGTTCCCCAACAATGAAATCTAACAAACCAGATATGAGTAAGTTTATTTCAATAGATAAAATAGTGGATAAAGTTAAAAAGTGGGGTGTATTGGTTGATGTTAAGAAGAATTATGATAAATTCAATAAAGAAGAGAAGAATAAATTTGAGGATACAGTTGTATTCAATATGAATAAATTGAGAAAAGATCTTTTATTGAGTTGTAAGAAAAAATCCCCACATCCATATACAATAAGATTGACGCTAGGTATTGTGTTGCATTAAATAAAGATAAAGAATTGACATAATATGTTTTAGTCCAATTACAACTAGAAATGTCAAAGGATGAAATCAAAGAGACTCTTAAGAAAATTAGACCGACATTCAAGACCAAGAAAAGGTTGACAAGGTTACTCAATGGTGAATCTCAATCAGTTCAAGATTAAACAAAGACTATCTTGAATAAGTTTTTGGATCTTGAAGATCAAGAAATGGAAGAAGAACATGAACATGAATATGAGCCACAGATAACTTATACCATTGAAGAATGGAAGATTGATGGTTTTGAAGTCACCATAGATGATATTACCATCTTGGATTTTCCTGAGGAGTCTAAGGATACAACAGATGAACATGTGGATGCTCATGATACCATAAAGACATATCAAGAAATAAAACAAATCATGAATGATGATACCTGAGTCAAATTTCCTACCGGTGAGAAGAAATAAGTACTAGTAGCAGTGACAACTAGTAGAGATGAATAGAATAAGAAAAAAGGGCACGCACATACAGAGGATGAGAAGATGAAAGGATAATAGGAAAAGAAAGAGAAACCAAAGGAGAAGAGTGCAGACAAGGAAAAATAAAAGGCAACATTTTCTATGTTTTTTGCTAAGAAAAGTTTTGATGATGTGGATGAAGATGACATGCCAATCATTCAAGGGCCAATATACTTGAGTACAATGAGCCCTATTGAAATGATGAATGTTTCTATGGATATTAAGTCTAAGGCCAAAAGGGATCAAAATATGAAGGAGGCAAAAATAATACAGTCTACACGAGAGATATTGTCAGACTTAGTACATGTGGTAACCTATGATGAAAATGCTGTACCTATTGAATAATTGGGTAAATGAGTGAAAGTTACATGTGATCAAATGAAAAGTTTAGAAGATACAACAAAAATGAGGGCAAAAAAGGATTATGAGAAGAAGAAATCAGAAAATTTATCCCATCACATTGCACTTGATAAAGGATCATTGATAGTTGGTGTTTATAGGGTAAAAGAAGCATTAAAAGATGGTGGTAAGATCTTTAACTCTATTTTTGATTTATCACAGTTTTTGAAAGATACAGATAGGAAAAGGTGTGAAGCCCAACATGAGCTAAGGATGTTAGTAAATTTTTTTGATCCTATTAACCAGTCTACTACAAGTTCTGGAGCTCAAGTAAGTGTCATCAATCATAAAATCAAGACTTACAACAATAAGCATGAGAATAGGAGAGGTACATTGTTGGAGCTACAAAGTCTACTAATTACCAAGTTAGAAATTTTGCAATAAAGAGTTAAAGATGAATTATTTGTATTAACCATACCTGATATGAGAATAATGGGTGCATTGGAGGAATTAGCCTATCTGATATGTGGTCAGATAGTGATCATAGAAAACCTCAAGAAGATATGGGAGAATGATCTACAGGTCTTAAAGACCAATTTTGGTGATGTATTTAGTAGATTTTAATAGGTATATGCTCCTTTCTATCAATAAAATTTTGTTTTGGTTATCTATTGTAATACCTTTGTCATTGTTGTCAAAGGGGGAGTAGTATAGAGTAAAAATATTGCCCAATTATTTGTAAGGGGGAGTAGCATAGATACAATGGTGCAATATGTTACATGAAATTGCATGATCTATTTTTAATTACCTTAGGGGGAGTAATCTTAAGGGGAGCTATTTTTGCTTGAAGATTTGTACTTGATTGCTTTCATTTTGCATAGTTAGACACTTAACAATTTTTTCTAAGGGTTTCCATAAATTTCAAAGGGGGAGATTGTTGGAATTATGATGAAGATGATCGAAGTCCTAGGTGCTTGCAGTGAGTTTTGGTGTTGTCATTTCTGGCAACAAAGTCTATTTTACAGGTCTGATATGATATACCAGTGATGAAGTTTATTGCATAACAATTTTTCTATGTGTTCTCTGTATCGGTGATAATACAGATAGTATTGGTAAATTCAATGAGAGATGATAATAATGAATGTTTATATGGTGTGATCAGTTAAGAAGTATCTATAGAGTCATGTTGACCTACATCTATGATTTCTTAAGAAGATTCAACATACAGGTAGAGATTTGAGGCAAACATCAGTGGTATCAACAAGATCAGTCAACTAGTCTAGTCAAATTGGTTAAATCGAGGTTGCGATCAATTTTTCGTCAATGTTCAATTTATTTTTGAAATATATTATTGAGGGATGACATTGGAAATTACAATTTTCCATGTTGGCATGATTGCTTATCTAATTCAAATGGATTTTTGGATCCAACTTGTAACGTGTTTTAGGGTTTGTGATTAACTTGAAAAATTATATAAAAGGATGTAAACATTGTTAAGTTATGGTGGTTGACTTGTGATGTGGTGATTGTGATCATTGAAGGAAAAGTGTAGAAGTGTGTTAGAGGTGTTAGAATGATCAGAATAGCACAGTGAGTAGTACAAAAGTGGATATGTCAGGAAGAAGGTGTTATCACTAGGTCACTCTTTGAATTTTCTACTCAAGGAAAGTTCTAAAAGGCTTGCAAGGTTACTCCTAATAGGGTATGTAGGATCCTAATAGGTCTGAAGATAAATCCTTTAATAGGGTGACTCTCAAAAGGATTTTTAAATCTCTTAACTGATTAGTTCTTAACAAGACTGTTGTAATAACCTCTAACCAACTTATAGATACTCTTAACTGGGTATACGCTTAACAGGGTGATGTAATGCTCCTAATAGGGAAGATCTTATTTCTTCAGTATTCATATTTATGGGTACTAATTCTCACTTTGGTTTTTCCCTCTAAAAAGGTTTTCCACGTGAAATATTGGTGTCCTTGTGTTACATTTGTGGATGCATGTTTTACTTTTCTTGTATGTTGCATTTACCTTTACATGCTGGTTTATTTGGAATCTTATGAAAATATTTTGTAGATCCATGGATGCATTGATTCACCCCCCTCTCATTTCCTTATAAGACTAACATCCTCTATGTGTACTTCTTCTTTGGAATATCCTCTTCTCACCGAACCTTTTACCATCCTTCTTGACTAGATAACTTGCAAAAGTTAAGTTAGCATTAATAAAACAACTCTTCTGATTGCTTCCTTTGATCAATCCTCCTACTATGTTGACATCATTTCCAACACAACCATCATCCATCTTTGCCAATATGCCAATACATGTGTGTATTAGACTTATGTACCATTAAGTAATCAATACACGTAATTATATTTGTAATCAATAATAACTACATGTCATAATATTAATTAATTAATGCATAAAAGGATCCCCTTAATAACAAAATGAGTCAAATGTACTATTAACTGACTTATAGATACTCTTAACCGGGTATTCACTTAATAGGGTGATGTAATGATCCTAATAGGGAAGATCTTATTTGTTCAGTAGTCATATTTGTGGGTCGAATTACCACTGTGGTTTTTCCCTCTAACAAGGTTTTCCATGTAAAAATATTGGTGTCCTTGTGTTACATTTGTGGATGCATGTTTTAATTTTCTTGTATGTTGCATTTACCTTTACATGTTGGTTTATTTGGAAGATTATGAAAATATTTTATAGATATGTGGTTGCACTGATTCACCCCCCTTTTAGTGCCTTATAATACTAACATCCTCTACGTGCATTTCTTCTCTGCAATATCCTCTTCTCACCAAACCTTTTATCATCCTACTCCACTGGCTAACTTGCAACAGTTAAGTTAGCATCAAGAAAATAATTCTTCTGATTACTTCCTCAGATCAATCCTCCTACTATGTTGACATCAATGCCAACACAACCATCATCTATCTTTTCCAATATGCCAACAAATATGTGTATTAGACTTATGTACCATTAAGTAATCAATACACATAATTAAATTTGTAATCAATAAGAACTACATGCCATAATATAATCCCCATAATAGTAATTAGTTAATGCCTAAAAGGGTCCCCTTAATAATAGAATGAGTCAAATGTACTATTTATATGAATAAATAAACAAAAGTTTCACTAAATCCTAAATTAATTTGGATCATAGATACTATATGTTTTTTATTAGATAAGAAGGGTAAGGGCCCCAACCCCAAGTACAAAATAAAAAAATCTTAAGCATCACATAAACAAATACAAAATCCAAACCAAGAACCAACCAACCAAGAAATAAGTAGGTTTATCACCACAAGACCCATCAGTAAGAAATCATCAATATCTAACTAAAATACTATAGTAATAGCAGTCCAAGCTATAAGATAAAACTATAAATATTTGTAAAGTAAGATTTGAGGCAGGTAGGCTAAGAAAAAAACCATAGAATTATATGAAGTAGAAAACTAAGAGACACATATTAAAATATTTTTGCAAGAATAAAATAAGGCCCCAATTATCTTGGAGAGCTTCCAACAATTCTTTCCATCCATCTTGGGATGCATTGCAACTTCTTTTTCTAGCACTCTTATCTTCACTGCTCTGACCACTCCTCTTAAGTTTTTTCTCTATCTTGCACATTCCCAAAGATGTTCCCATAATATATTTCTTCATTATGTTGTTAGGTATGAGAACTAGGGAATCATTGACACTCTCTATTTCTTTTATCATTTTCTTTTTGAAAATCCCTTCCAATTTCATTTTTGGGCCATTCAACCTCACATGAAGAACAACAATTTTTACTTTAACCTTGTCCATTGGGTTAAATAAATATTAGCTTTCCTAATGATTATTATCATCCTGATGACGCAGAATCCTAGCATCCTTAGACTCCATATCATTTTTTTCAATATTTTTCTCATTTTCTTCATAATTATTATCCTCTTGGAAACTCTCTTCAACTATCTCCTAAACTTGATCATTAATAGGCTCAGACCCCTCATTGTCTTGTTCTTCAATAGGGATAAATTATTCCTCAGAGGACAGGGAATCCTCTTCTTCCTCAAAAACTATACTTTTACCCTTGGGATTAGAGTCATTATCTTTAGAAGCAATCTTAGCTAGGCAGGCAAACCTTTGAGCCCCAGAGAAAGTATCCGTAGAAGCATCTTCCTATTATCCTTCATATCTACCTTTTTTCACCCTCATTGTCATCAATTATGTTTATTTTTACCCCTTATTTTTCATGAATTTTTGTTCCATCTTTTTTGCATTGAATTAGAATCCACTGGGAGAGTAGATGAGGGTTTTCATTTTTAGGAGGATAATTTTGGTGCCCAAAAATGATGGTTTGGATTTCTTGTGGACTTTCCAATCCAATCTTGGGAAACCAAATTGTTTTTTCCAACTAACAAGTTCAACCAAATGGAGGTTTGAACTTCTAAAATTATGGCTCTGCAAAGCCAAGGCTGGTAGGCCTATTCCTTAACCAAATCTATTGATTCAAAGGCTTTTTATAGCAGATAATTGAATATAAAACTTGTCAATAATCTCTAGGTGGAAAATAAACTTGAGAGGAATCAAATTGTAAGTATCTCAATCAATAGTATATTTAATGCTGCAAAAACTAAAGTGATTTGATTAATAGTAAATGTTTGACAAAAGGTATATAAAATGAAGTAGATCAAAGGAATAAAATATCACAAACTTTGAACAATGAGCTGAATGACTATATTCCATTTATTGATAAGATCAGTGCCTTGCTCCCACTTGGGAAATAGAGTCAATTGTATATCAATCCTATGTACAACTGAGATAGAGTTTTAATAAATTGTATATAGAAAGACCATCATTTCAAGGGCTTCTACATGAATTATAATTGAAACCAGATTATACAATTAGTTCTACTAAATTTAACTCTGTCTTTGAGAGACTAATAGAATAGAGGAAATTTTCTCAACCACACCATTCAACTGATGATCAAGCTGTATATGTATTTCACTTTACAAATAACATGATAATTCAACACAATGAAAGAATATATCTAAATAGATTTATCTGAGAGAATAACTAAAAAGAATTAAAAACTATTACCATAAGTGAAAGAAAAATAGTACATTGAAGTTCATGTTGAAATTGTGATCAAATTATAATATACAATGTGTTTCTTCCCCTTTTTTTGTTTACATTTTACACCCCTTTAGGGTGAAGAGACACCACCCTATGTTAAAATTTAAAAACTTCTTTTGAAAAAACTAATCAACAAACAAACTAATAACTACCTATCTTTCGGATTTGGCTTTGACTGAAAATCAAAAATAGATTGTATGAACATAAGATTTTAACTGGAGATAGTAAATTTGATTTCCAAACTGGGTCTATTTTAGATTTTCAAAGTTTGATCATTTTCATTCTCTATTGACATCATCATTTGAGTATGTCAAAATTCCAGCATATCTGAAACCATCGCTTACAGAATTTTGATTGTTCCTATCATAGAGATTCCTTCCTCAATCCCTCAACTTTTAATTAAAAAGTAATATATATTTTTTAAGCCCATTTAATTTACTCCATCATGTGATCAATTATTGAGAATGAAGTTTAGGATGCCATTTTTAGAGTTTTATCACTATATAGGACTCTAACTTTTGCCAAAAATTTAGAGCTCCAACAGGCTCTTTCTGGGGATGTATGCTCCCAGTGAGCATAGAAAGATCTCAGTTATCTCTCGAGAAGCATAACAAGTATCTACTCTTTACCTAATGTAAATTGAAGATTGGGTGGCCCCAGGCCCCCCAAAAGTGAACATTATTATTTCCCTCTGTCAAAAAATTTATTCTATTCATGTAACACTTTGAATCTTCTGAATATGATATTATATTGTTCCTTATCTTTATCAACAAGAGTGTTTAAAAAAAAAACAAATCTTAGAATTATTTAGCCGCAACATATGATCCCTTGATGTATTAGATATATCATCCTTATAGAGAATACTTATTGGTTCCACTTCATCAATGCAGTCTTTATCTTTTGATTTATGTTTTTTCTTTGAGAAATCATCAGGTGCACTATGTTCTTTGTTGGATGGAGGTCCCTATGCATATGATCAGTCATATAAGTATCTAAACTAAGTTCTTTTTCTTGGATGTTTCCTTACACACAATATACCCCATTTCCATTCTCTAGATTTTGTTTCTCCTCACATAAAAGGTTTTGAAGGTAACTCATATTTAGGAACTATTACTTCTTTTATATCAAGAATCTGATCAAGTGGGATACTTGGATAATTTTTAGTACTTTTCTTCAACATATTCTCATCATTATGCTTGGTTATTATAGCCTCATCTTCAAAAGTCTGATATAAATATTGCTCATAGGATGAATTGAATGATATCTTACGTTCTGAATGTATATTTTGAGTGTTATCAACTTCAAAATCATCATTAGGCCTACTACCTTCATCATGATATTGATAGATTTGATTGTATAGAAATTATCCTTCACATAACAGATTTTGGAACATAGAGAACACAAATTTATCTTCCTCTACTTCCTCTTCAAATAATGGATTTAGGAACATAAAAAATTCAGTCACACCTTCATGAGAGTTTTCATCAGGATCATTGGATGTTTCATCAATAAGACTAATATCTTCATTGACATTATTTTCTAAGACTTCCTACTGTTCATATGTTGTATGTTGTTCTATTTTTGTTGGAAATATGTTGAGGCTAGATGACTGAGAGGGGGGATGGGGTGTGAATCAAGAACCAATAAAACTTAACCCTTTTAATCCTTTATTAGATTATCTAATCTGATTGCATGCATGAAATGAAAAGAAATAAAACATTCACAACACTTGACACAATATTTGATTACCCAGAAACCCCAAATAGAAAGTAAAACTGGGGTGGGGATGGTACCCACAAGATTTATTAATGCAGTATAAATTTAGCCTGTTAAAGCTTACAATTGACCACTTTTGATGGCCTTCCGTGTTAGGAGCATAATGACTGTTAGGTCCACCTTGTGAATGGATTTAGTACAATGCAATTAAGTAATGCAACTCTATTGTGAGATTTGTAAAGGATTGTTAGGTCCACCTTGTTAGAGGATTTTTTTGACACACCTGTTAGGATGAACCAGTAGATGATCTGAATGCAACTCTAATTTGCTGAATAAGATCCAATGATATAAAAAATAATCACCTAAATGTGATAGATGAGTCTTTGCTATTCCTTATACTACTGTAGCCTCTTAAACAATTTTCCACTTCATATTCGCATATACACTTTTTCACATATATTTCACATATATTTGGATAAACAAAATAATTTATATTTATACCTTATTGAAATCAAATACTTCTGTAAGTCATCTTCCATACGATAAATTAATATCAAAAAATATAAGCTAAGTTAGCCCAAAATTGTTACTTGGGTCCAATGATCCACTTGGGAAATATACTGGCACTCGGGCATTATGATGTCACTTGGGAAACATATTAAACTCTGGCACTCAGGCTACACTGTGTTCTTGGGTCATATTGACCACTTGGGGAATACTGATTACCACTGTTTGCTTGGTCAACACTACCACTACTCAAGTTACAATGTAATTGCTTAGGTTGCACTACTGGCTCGGTCAACACTATGATGATTAAGTGTTTTGGCACTAATTGACAATATGTCTTTCCATAAGGTCATCAATCTCCCCCTCTGGCATTAGTGACCAAAAATACTTATCATATCTGTATAGTCAAAAAATGGAAGCACTTCCATGGTAGACTTTTTTAGCCTTCTGAGTAAGTGGTTTGGGGTCATGTTAAGAACCTTGAATGGGTTCCTGACTTTGATCTGACTTTATCCCCCTGTTCTGCCCCATTTCCACTTTTTCCAACCTATTTCTGGCACCCCAGACTAGGAAAGTGGGACTTTGACCTCAGGGGAAAGGTTGACCTTTTTGGGTCAAGGTCAACCTCAACCTTGATCTTGACCTAGGTCACAACTGACCTTTTCCAGGCCCGAGATCCTAATTTTAGAATTTTAGTGTTTCTTGATGTCGGTCTTTGGAAAAAGTTAATTCCCACTTTCGGGTCGGCTGTTTCGGTCTTCGGGAAAAAAAATCCTAAATTATGTTTAATATAGATCCTCTTCTAGGGGCATGGGTCTAATTGGAATTTAGTTCTCCTATGTTGGCCTCTCTAGAAGATTGTACCCTAATTTCATATAAAAGGAAGCTTTCTCCTCTCATTTTCTCTAACCACAAGGAACCATCATCATCCACATGAAATATAAGCAATTAAAAGACTTGAAGAGTGAGATCCAAAGGTGAAGAAGAAAGATTTGAAGCAATCCAAGTAGCCATTAAAGCATTCATCCATTCTCAAGCACTTCTCAAGCATTCATTTTCATCAAGGAGATCCATTGGTGGCCATTGTTGGATTCAAGCTCCATGGAGCCCTCTTGTTGAATATTTCTCCATCCACATTCCTTCAAACCTCTTCCAATTCAAGATTGGTGTTGAATATCTACAAGCAATTGATTGAAGACATCCTAGATTCTATATTCTACATTCTACATCCATTTGGTGTATCCATACTTGTGGATTCAAGGATTCGAATCCTCCAGAAGGACCTTTTATATGAGCAAGGTGAATTGTTTCATTTAATTTGTTTATTCCTGCAATTTCAATTATATATTTGAAGTTAATTCCAAAAGCAGGGTTTGACCAAGGAAAACCCCTCCCCCAACAAACAAACTATTTTTCTTGCAGGCACAGGTTCAGATCAACAGACCGGGATAGAGATTCAGATACCCTTTTCGGAAAACTTCTGGGATCCAAAAATAGAATTTTAGTCTGAGACTTTTTAGGTCGATTATACCCTAGGGTACAATTGGAAATTCTAGCCAATGGTGACATTGACTTGAGGGTACAAATTGTAACTGTGTCAGAATAGAAAAATATTTCTGGGTTTTGTTCATCTCTATGTTTCTATTCCAGATCTAGTCTCAGATTTTCTAGACACTCAACATAGGATTCAAAAAATAGCATTCTTCAGATCTACAATATTCCAAGGTTAATACATTTCTCCTATTCAATTCAATTAAGGTTATCAGTCTATCTAAATCTATTTCACATTCAAATAAATAAACAGGTACTTAAGATATTCTTCCTTTATTCTTGTTTCCAAATGGTTGGTTCATTTATGCATTGATCCTTTCTTTTGGGTTAATCAATTTGGATATTTCTTTTGCATATCTAAGGATAGAAGGATAGCATCTTATTTACCCCCATAACATGTTCAAATGTAAGATCTTTTATGTTAAATGAACCACTTTCAGACACCCCCTTCATTTTAGATCTTACAATATCCAAAAATTGTTCAAGCTTCTAAGTCAAAACTCCCCCTTACCATGTGCTTGGGTATTTGCTCAGGTTTCGACAACTACTCTACTGCTCAGTTACAACTGACCCTATTTTTGATTTTTCAAAATTGTTTTTGTAACTTTACATATATATCTCTTCTCTACTTCTCCACTGTACATGTATTTCCATATATGTATATACAATGACTTTCCCCCTTTTTTTTGACACAAATGCCAAAAATGTATCTATATGGTAATACCAAAATAGGATAGGAAATCACTATGTACCTTCAAAATATGAGACAAAGTGTTGTCCCAATTATCTTTCAACACCTTGAGGATGCACAATTCAATATGTATCTCTGTTGATAGCTCCATCATAAGCTCTGCAACTGGAAACTTGTTTTCATGTATTAGTGTCTTGGCATTAGCTATACATTTCTACATTACATCCATGTGTGGAAGAAGTTGGCTCTACATAGTTATAAGAGATTATCTTGTCCTTGCTTCTTCCCTTAGCAATTATGCATGCGTGTCTGTCAGATACTTGATTTTCACAAAGTGTGCTGAACTTGAACTCGGGTTAAGTGCCAAGTAATTTTCACTTTCCTTTAGATTTGTATCTATCTTTGTCAACTTTGTCTTTATTTCCATGGTGAAGTTGGAAGTATCACTCAACTTTACAAATAATGAAACAACATTATTGAATGTATTTTCTAGAGAGCTAATAAGAGAGTTTATCTTTACTTGATCAATTGCAATCTTGCATGCAACATTCTCTAGAACTTTGTTCTCAAACTTCCTTTCTTCCTTCTACAGTAGTTTTTCCTGACCACTTAAATATTTATTGAACTTGTGGACTATGTCTACAAGTTGGTCCATAATAGAATCATTCTCATTTACTTCTACTTCTAGTGCATCTAGGAATATACTTTTTATGTCCTCTAGCACTCTGTTCCTCTTCTTTTCTGCTCAGAGTTTTTGTTGTGTACATTTTTTCTTCCTTAACTCCCCTAGTGTATCCATCTACTCTACTGTTAGATTGGATAGATCCCAATTTGGAATCACAATGTCTTCCTCAAAATCAATATCATCATTGTCTGTTACCTTTTCTTTTCCACCGACCTTGGGATTGGGCAAAGGAACAATTTCCTTACCTTTTCCACTATCATCCTTATGCTTTCCTTCCTTAGTTTTCTCCTTAGTACTCAGTTGGAATAGGTCATTGACATTTTCTGCACCAACTATAGCATCAATTCTCATTGAAGAAATATTCATATTCACCTTCTGTGACTCAATTAGGCTTATCCCAGTAGTAGGTGGAGCCTGATGCTCGGTTCCTACTAGTCTAGATGTAGATTCTGTAGCCTTAACCTTTCTCGGAGATAGAATGTTATGTATAGGTGATTGGGGAAAGGATGCCATCACTTCTACAACTATCTATTCTACATTGGATTCTTCAATAGTTTCCACCTCTGGTAAATCTACATCATCATTCTTTTCTTTGGAGTCTGTACTCGGTTCCTCTGCCTTATTTTATTCCTTGATTTCAAAGATTGTCTTCCATATCTTTGTTGTAGCCTACACCACATCCTCTATCTTCTTTTTCAATATCTAAAAGGTCCTGAACCTTGGAGTGTGATTTCTTTCATATTGGGTCATGGCCTCTTTAACCTCTTTATTTTTCATAGTAGGCATGACTTGCCTCAAGGTTTTTTCTCTAATATCTTTCTCTGTTCAGACAACATTGCTCCAGGGAACATATATTTCCTTGAATAGGTCTTCAGACATGTGACTCTTCAATTCATATGGATCATACTTCCATCTAGTCATCTTTTCTACAACTGCTTCCTTAATCTGGTTCTATTCATCCTTAGTTCTGGAAGCATATTTTAGTGATTTTAGAGAAACCATACCACTACCTTCTCTTAGTTCTTCAATTTTCTTCTCAAAGGTAGGTGGAGGATTCTTGAACACTACTGTATCTTCTTATTCATCTTCCTTAGGCAGTATGAGTTTCCTTCTAGATCTCCTTGTAGTGATAACAGGCATAGAAGTATTTGCTTTATGTTTGGGGGCTATCTTCTTCTTCTTCTTTGAAGGTTCTACTTATATCTCTTCCTCTTCTTTTTCAAGTTCATCATCTACTATATTAACTTCATCTTCTTTGATTTTAGAGATAGAAGGAGAGTCTAAAGTCTTCCCATACTTCTTTCTTAAATTCTCTAACCTCTTCTTTCCTCTTTTTAGAATCTTAGGAATCTCAATCTCTAATGCAATTATGCTCTTGGATTCTTCATAGGTGCCAAAGTATGGTGCTTTGGGGTCAAAAGGATCATTCACAAGAGCCTCAATGGTATCTTTGGTCTCATCTATGTTAACCTCATATGCAAGAGGTTTCACCCATGCAACCCTAGGTTTGACTGCCTGAATATATACTTTATCACAGTCAACTAGGAAGAAAAAATCATCTTTATAGTCTTCTACCAATTTTTTAGGAATTCTATACCTATACTACATCTTCTGTCTGAATTCCTCAAAATATGCATCCATGATGCTCTCAAAATTGTCTCATAATTCCACTATGAAATCATTTATCTGATACACTATGGGTCTGTCCTTCTTCCAAACTACTGTGCCTTTGGAAGGGAAATACTTTTGAATGTAAAATAATATGCAGACCATAAGTGAACCAAACTTACATGGATTTGTCTTCGATGCCCGAATTCTTTCCATGTTCTTACTCAATTGGATGAGCTGCAACTTGACAAAGTTGAATGAGAGGTTGTTCTTGACCACCTTGTATGCCAAGTACACATCCTCACATGGTACATTGTTAGGTTGACTAGAATTGTAGATTTTGTGAGAAATTACATGAATCCCAAACTCGAATTCCATGTCTGTAACTCCATTTAGTCACATGCCTCTTCCGTCCCACTTGGAAAGAGTCTTCTTTGATAGGTCATACCGGGGTAGGGTTTTGGTAGCTTTAGACTTGTCCACCATAGGATACCATGTAACATGGTGTACCATTGTCTTGGTAATCTTCACTAGTTACTCTAGCCATAGCTGCATGTCGTGAACATGGCTCAGAATGAACCTAATCCACTTAACCTAAAAATTTTATGGTATATGCATGATATGAGTCAAACCCTTGACTTCTAGGTGTTTATGTTCTGGATTCAGATTCCTAGCTTCACAGAGTTTTTCATATGCTTTATGCATTTCCAATGTACCCAGCTATTGAATTATGCAATGATCGAAGGCTCAGATGTCATTGATCAACAATGCTCTTGGAGGAATTAGGGAATGAGCTCCCATCGGGTCTATCTCCTCAATAATTGCTGGATGAAGCTTAAACTTAGGAGGTTTGCAGATAGCATTCATCACTAACATCTCAGATCCTTTCTTAACCTTGCTGCTAGATGTAGACACCATAATGGTCGGGGGTATGATAAAACTTTGCTACTTAAAACTTTCAAATACAAATTCGCTCTGAATTTCTTAAGTCACCGAATCACTCTGCAAACTGGAAACTTTGTAAATAATAACACTTCTAATTCATCTTTTATAAGAGATTTTACCATTGGGTTTTTATTAAATGCTCCGTACATGGTAGCTAGCATAGCTCAGAATGAAGCTCGGTAAAAACTAACTTCTGCATCCTCAAAACCATACAACCCGACTTAACTCGGTCAAGCCTGTGTAACTTGGGTGATACTGAGGTCGTGACTTGGTTGAAACATAATGTGTCCTAGTGCATCAATATGCTGATTTGGACTTGCTAGCATTGTTTGGAACTGACGTAGGATGGCTTGTATGCACAGTTCCAGTGGTCTCCTTATATATTTATTCAGAGATGGTAGATCCATGCAATTCAATGCTTTGGGTGCCATTTGATCATTCATTGTTTTGATCTAAACTCTCAGGATATTTCCTTACAAGTTCTAATTTCTGAGACTTTTTCTTTTCCTTTCTCAAAACCAGTATCCAATTTTTCTCTATTCATGCAATTTTTTCTTAGGTGACCGAGTTGTTTACATACATAACATCTCTTAGTAGGATTCCTTTTTCTGAGGTGAATCTTTACACAATTTGCACCAATATGCCCATATTCACCACAATGACAATATCTATTCCATGTGTTGTAATCCCAACCAAAAATTGCTTTAGCTAGTTGTTCAGTAGGGTTCCATTTCTTAGTTCTACACTTTGAGGATTTGTGACCTTGTTTGTTAAAATTGAAACATTTTCCTTCAAACTTAGTTTTCTCAGTACATTCTCTTTCCCTATGTCCATGTTTATTGCATCTATAGAATTTATCATTAAACTTTGACTTTCCATTGCTCCAACACTTGTTTGCTGTGTGCCCTAACTTTCCACAATGATTACAAGTAGGTTTGCTATTCTTTTGAGTTCCTTGATGTGAGGATTCACCTTGTTTAGTATAACCTAATCTATTTTTTCCATGATGTCTTAGTTAATTTTTCTCTGTCAACTGATCCATGCTTACCTGTGAATTCATCATACTCTCATTGGTTTTCTTTTCAGTATTGAGATCATTCTGCAGTCTTTCATTTTCTGTCCTCAGATTGATAACTTCTTGATTTGCATTGTTGAGTTGATTTATCATATCTGCTTGCTGAAGTGACAAATGATGGATTTCATTTTCTTTCTCTTCTAATTTTGTACTTAGCGATCTTTTATCTTCTTGTACCATTTCTTTGTCATTTTATGCTTGATTCCTTTGTTCTATGACTTCACACATTCTGACTGAATGAATTTCTTGTTCTCTTTTCAACTTTCTGACTTCTTCATGTAAATTGAGATTCTTTTCAAGTAGGTCTTCAATTGTTGCATCTGCTTCTTCAGAACTTCTTTCTTTGCATAAGTCTTCAATTCTTTCTTCTATGTAAATTTTGTCATTCATCTGCACTGCTAAATCTTTTCTTCTTTTTAGGGAAAGAGAGAGTTGATCCTTGAGTTTTCTAATCTGATCCATGGCCACTTGGAGATCTATCTTTTCATTTTCAATGGCTTTCTCCAGTCTGTATATTTCTATTACCTCTAATCTTTTCTCAAGCTATTTAAAATTTTGTTAAGAGAACCTTTAGCTCTGATACCAATTGTTGGAAATATGTTGAGGCTAGGTGACTGGGGGGGGGGGGGGGAATCAGGAACCNTGGGGGGGGGGGGGTGAATCAGGAACCAATAAAACTTAATCCTTTATTAGATTATTTGATCTTATTGCATGCATGAAATGAAAAGAAATAAAACATTCACAACACTTGACACAATATCTGATTACCCAGAAACCTTCCAAATAGAAAGTAAAACTGGGGTGGGGATGGTACCCACAAGATTTATTACTATAGTATAAATTTAGCCTATTAAAGCTTACGATTGTCCACTTCTGATGACCTACCCTGTTAGGAGAAATAAGGACTATTAGGTCCACCTTGTGAAAGGACTTAGTACAATACAATTAAGTAATGCAACTCTGTTAGGAGATTTCTAAAGGACTGTTAGGTCCACCTTGTTAGAGGATTTTGTTGATGAACCTGTTAGGATGAACTAGTAGATGATATTTAATGCAACTTGGATTCACTGAATAAGATCCAATGATATAAAAACTAATTACCTGAATGTGATAGATGAGTCTCTATTGTTTTGGCACTAATTGACAATATGTCTTGCCATAAGGTCACCAATTTTATATTCTCTATTTGATTTTTGGAAGTTATCATCTCCTTCGTCTAGTACTCCCTGAATATATATTGATCCATTAACTTTCTTATCATGATGAAAAAAAATTTGATCACTCTTCTCAACATGTTTTTGATATTCCATGTCTGACAAAGCTGAAATTTATTTTATACTAAGAAATTTTTCTTCCTCATCATCATGGTCATTGACACCTGTTTCCATACACATCTCATCATGTATAAATTATTCTTCAAATTGATCCAAATTTTCTTCCTCCTCATAATCCATGCTATCTTCTTTCCCACCGAGATAATGATCAAGCATAAGGCCTTGTTCAATCTGATCATAAGCCTCCTCTTCTCTATTTTCATCATCCTTTTCTAATATCTAAAAAAGGGGCTTCAAAACAGGGTCATATAGTGAGATTCTTAACTCCAAAAACTTTCTTACTAATTCCTTTCTTGAAGGCATGATGTCATCTGGAATCTATTTTAAAATACTTAGCATCCTTATGAACAAATATGTTGTAGACTCCCCCTCAAATCTCTCCAAACTAAAAATTGCATCCAAAGGAGACATGTAAGATTCCTCTTCCATATTGTGATCTTGAATCTCGTCCTGTTCATAATGCATGTCATCTTCACTTGCATAATGAAACATGTCAAGAAACCATTTCTCAAACTCTCTCCATGATGAGATACTTTGTTCAGGTGTCATACTAAAAAGAAAAACTGCATGATTTGCCAATGATCTTACAAATAGTTTCATAATCACATCTTTTTCATAGATATGAAAATCTTCAATAAATTTACAAAATGCGTACAAATGCTCCATTGGTGATTTTGATCCATATTTTTTTAGTTTAAGAGGAAAGTATTTCTAACCACCAAGGATGTTATCAAAACTAAATGGTCCATATAATTCAATAATAAATTTTGGTCTTGGGTCACAAAAGTTTGATACTTTATGTGAATATGTATTCTGGTACATACTGAATATCTAAATTTATAGTAACTTCTTTATTTATACATTGGGTTCTTGTCAATAGAGTCACCACCTCTTTAAAGAGGAAAACTTTACTTATCTCCTTCTAGGTCTTCTCCCTCGGTAGAGTCACTAACTGAAATGTTTTGTTAAATAGAGTCGCCATGTTCTTGCTAGAAGGAAAAAAATTATTGTCTTCTGATTTCTTATCTCTATTAGAGTCTTAATTATATCACCAGAGCTTCTAGGTAATATTAAACATTGTCTTTCATAGACAACTTCCCAGTGGAGTCACCAATTTGTTGGTGCCCAAAAATGATGGTTTGAATTTCCTATGGACTTGCTGATCTAATGCTGGGAGACCAAATTGTTTTTGCTAACTAACAAGTTCAACCAAATGGAGGTTTGAACTTCTGCAATTCTGGCTCTGCAAAGCTAAGGCTGGTAGGCCTGTTACTTAACCAAATCTATTGATTCAAAGGCTTTTTATAGCAGATAATTGAATATAAAACTTGTGGATTCTCTCAAGGTGCCAAATAAACTTGAGAGGAATCAAATTGTAAGTATCTCAATCAATAGTATATTGAATGCTGCAAAAACTAAAATTCTTTGATTAGTAGTAAATGTTTGACAAAAGTTATATAAAATGAAGTAGATCAAAGGAATAAAATATCACAAAATTTGAACAATGAACTGAATGACTATATTCCAATTATTGATAATATAAGTGCCTTGCTCTTACTTGGGCAATAGAGTCAATTCTATATCAATCCTACGTACACCTCAGAGACAGTTTTAATAACTTGTATATAACAAGGCCATCATTTCAAGGCCTTCTACATGAATTATAATTGAAACCAGATTATACAGTTAGCTCTACTAAATTTAAATTTATCTTTGAGAGACCAATAGAACAGAGGAAAGTTTTTCAACCATACCTTTCAACTTATGATCAAACTGTATATGTATTTCACTTTACAAATAGTATGAGAATTCAACACAATGAAACCTTTCTATCTAAATAGATTTATCTAAGAGACTAACTGAAAAAAATTAAAAACTATTACCACAAGTGAAAGAAAAAGCACTTATCTCTTTATTAATGTTGAAATAATAGTACCTTAAAGTTCATGTTGCAATTGTGATCAAATTCTATTATACAATGTGTTTCTTCCCATTTTTTTTACATTTTACACCACATATATATGTGGATCAATGGTTTTCACACCCCTTTAGGGTGAAGAGACACCACCATATGTTAAAATTTAAAAACTTCTTTTGGAAAAACTAACCAACAAACAAACTAATAACTACCTATCTTTCAGATTTGGCTTTGGCTGAAAATCCAAATAGACTACATGGCTATAATATTTTTACTGGAGATAGGAAATTTGATTTTCTGAACTGGGTCTATTTTAGATTTTCAATTTTTGATTGTTTTCATTCTTTGTCGACATCATCTTTTCAGAAGGTCATAATTCCAACATCTCTGAAACCTTTGCTTACAAAATTTTGATTGTTCATGTCATAGAGCTTCCTTCCTCAATCCCTCAACTTTTAATTAAAAAGTAGTATATTTTGGCATCCCATTTCATGTACTCCATTGTGTCATCAATTATTGGGCATGGAGTTTAGGATGCCATTTTTAGAGTTTTATCACTATATAGGATTCTAAATTTTGCCAAAAATTTAGAGCTCCAACAGATACTATATCTTATTATCCACTGTATTTTCTTATTTAAACTAATATTTTACATAATCACACATGTAACCAATATCGTAACAATATTTATACAAATATCTTGTAAATCTAATGGTTCAAGAATACTGCATTCATATTATCCAAGTCCCTTTCTCTTATTAGTAAGAAAGTAAGGTAGACCTTATGCTTTCGTGCTTAACCTTTACAATTTAATTTTATTTGATATGATATAATATCTAAGAGTAGAATAAAATAATAATAACATCCACAAGATCATACAAAAATAAAGTAGATTAGTGACGTACATGGGGAAATCATATTGATAGGAAACCCAAAACCAAAGAGAGCACAACTTTACTGATGTAATCTTAAAAAAAGAATGTATAGTACAATTAGCTTCTCCCTTCAAGAGATGTCTCCTACCCACAAAAAATATTTCTTCAAACTATTAGCTTATAATAAGCTTCTCATGACCATTCATGGTGCTAATTTTTATATGAATTACTATTCAAAATTTACTAATCTAGGGGAATAGTTTTAAGGGATATTTTTTATGAGAATAGTTTTAAGGGATATTTTTTATCATCTATCTTTAGCTAGTTATGTCTATGCTATAATGCTAAATACCTATCATGTTCCACATTTTAAATTCTTGTCTAAAGAATTATTATCAAATATGAAATCATTATGCTGCTACTTGACACCTCAAATTTTAATAATTGTAATAAACAATGAAAATTATAAAGGTCAAATTTGAATGATGGGGTAGTTCCTTGATCTCATTAAAAGAATTTCCATTGAAAATTTAGAAGAGAAACACCTCAAGTCATTTGCATAGCTCCAGCTACTTAAGGATAAATAAAAAATAATCATTTTCAACACTTCGTGTTATTACATTTTTTAGATGGACCTTGAGAATTTAGTTTATAGTAACAAAGAACAAAATGAAGAAAAAATTGGGGTTGATACACACTTTGATGGTGCTATTCTTGAGCTAATCTTATTAGAGCTATGCCATTCGAATGGTGCGGTAAAATTAGAGGAAGATGAATTGTTAACCTTAGAAATATAGTGAACCTCAAGGGAATATTTGATAACACTATAGACCATGAGACATGAATTTGCATTAATGAAAGCCATGTATGAATGAACTTGGTCATATAATGAAGTATGTTTTCTTGAATCCATTATATCATTGACATTATTTATAATAACATATATTTAGAAATTTAGCCTCACATATTTCTCTACATGCTCCAAAAATGAAGGCTTAACAATAACCATTGCAATTAATCCAAATCATCTCAAGTCATCTAAATTGTAGTCCTAGATAGAATTCTAAAAGTACACTTTTTTAAATTTTTTTTTTATTGTAGGAACTCTAGAGAGTAAAACTTATCATCACCACTTGGATTACACATTATAATAAATCCCAAAATTTTTAAATCTACTTTTTACCTTTTTTTTTATAAATTATATATCAAAAAAAATTATTTTGAGCACTAGGCTTGAATTTGTGATCTTGACAAGGTACCAAAATTAAATTAAACTCTAACATATATTTTTAGTTTCCTAATAATTTTCTTCTTATCTAGTCATCGAATTCAATTTCCAATTAGGACACTAGTCACTACCCAGTATGGTTGTTTTTAGTTATGAGCAAGAAACATATTTTACTATTTATAATAAAGGTTTTCTATTTTGTATTGCAAATTATATAATTGAAGAGTGAAAAACATAATTACATTAGAAAGCACACATCTCTCTTACAAATTTTTCTCATGTTGTATAAGCTATCAGGTGAATACAATATTTATTTTTCTTAAACTATTTAGTAGTTTCAACTCTAGGTTTGTTTAATTGATTCCTATAATACATTATGTTTCTCAACATTTTCCCTGGTGAAGCGCTATCTGAATTCAAATCAATGACTCTAGTTCAACAATTGTGTCATACTTATTCCATTCACATTGTAGAGTATTTGAATTTCTATAAATAAAAAATCTTACAATCACATATTGATTGTTTTTGTAAGAAATATTTGCAACATAATGCTTTATCAATGTCAAAAAAATATTTATTATGTCATAACATGAATAGCTTATGTAAATTTACATTTATGTATGCATTCACATATAATTCTCATATGATATTGACATTCCTTGTAGCATTGACATATGCTAGATTTTGTTTGGGTTTAACACTTGTTGGTTTGATGTGGAAGGACTAGAGAATTGATTTTCATCCTGAATATATCTAGCTTTTTAAACTATTACCTAATTTACATACTTTACATTCTCACATTTTTTATTATATGCATAAGGTGTGTATTATGTCATAAATATCAGTTCTTTGCTACTCCACATGCCATCAATATTAAAAATTTAAGAGACACGTTGTCATCTTTAGATTCTATAATACATTATTAACCTCTTATAGACCATACTCTAATTTCTATTCTTCATCATTGTAGTATTCTAATTAGAATCCAATTGCATACTATTTATACATTAGAGAATTTACATGATTATGTGAGGATCGTGATTAAATGCATAAGTTTTTTTATATTTTTATAGAGAGATATTCATACATTTGTAGTTGTTCCTCTTAGTGGCATAACAAATTTGATCATGTGTAAAAGGTGAGATAATCCATCAAAATTTGTTAGAGATTACAAAAAGCTAATGAAAATTTTGCTCCTTATAGGACATGTTAAGTCAATTTCAAGAAAATTACTTATTGCTCTAATTGAGTTACACATAGACATGTTGGTAAGTTTGATGATGAATTTAAGGAGAATTATCGATTTTAATGGGTCAATATTCTAAAGCGTTTAGATCAGCATCAAATTCAATAAGTTATTGTTAACAAGATTCAAATTGTAGTTTTAAGAATTCATTGATCTTTAGACATAAACACCATAGATGTCCACTTCATCTAGAATACTATTGAGCACATGTCTAATTTTATCACCATGAATCTATTAGAAAAAAAATCACATACAAATTTTATTAATAGTCTTAAAAATATGAAATTTCAACTTATTAATCATTAATCAATATTTCATTTCTCATTTCTCCTATCATATACAACATAACTTCTATATATTTTCTATCCTTTATTATTCTTCATATTAAAATGTATTCTCTTCTCTCATAATATCATACTCATCAAACTTATCCTAAATTAGATTGCTTACATAATAAGGCCGCTACAACTAGCATTTTTATCATATAATCTTATAGTATCTTATATCAAAGACAATGAATATAAAGAAAATCAATTTCATTTTAACTTTGAGTGCAATCTAATTTAAAAGATATAATAGATGGGCATAATTTAAACATCCCACACAAAGAAAAATCATTGTAGAAGAATGATAGTCACTCAAATAGAGAAGAGTCATCATCAAAATCATGCAAAGACCCATCAAAATGAGAGCCACCCACATTGAAAAGACCCATCAAAATGAGAGCCACCCATCTTCAAAATCATTCCAACGAGAGTGCTCGCCACCCATATTAACAACACCACTACCACAAAATATTTGAAGTTTTGTTTCATTGTTAACTTTTTAGGGTTCACTTCTTTACAATTGAATTCATTCTTTCATTACATGAACTTGCTTAGTACAACTCAAACAATTACAGCTGTTGGCAACAAACAGACAAGAACAGACTAACATTGCTGGATAGTAATAAAAGTAATCACAGCTGCTGGCAACAAACAGACAAGAGCAGACTAACACTGCTGGATTGTAATAAAAGTAAGTACAAACATACAATCACTAATGTTCACATCATATCATTATAAGGATTAAAATACACCCATCAAAAGGATTAAATAGATAGAGTTAACTGGATTGCTAGAATACCACCAAAATAGCTGTAAAACTGAAGCGATCTTTCATCTGGAACTTCCTTCAGTACTTCCAGAAAGTATTGGAATATGAATTTGTACATTGAAAATGATGAGTAAACGCCTGGCCTAATGCAATGATTTCCTATAAGAGAAGCTCAGAAACTCATTGCTTTAGATTTTAAGTGGCTAATGAAAGTGTTTTTTAAGCAAAAAAACATTGTATTTTGAGCATGTTTTTTTGGGTTAAATGAAAGGAAGACATTTTACAATGAATAATGATCACTCGACTTGGCCTTATCACTATGTTTATCTAAAAATAGATAATCTGAGATATATGCTAAAAACTGTGAAGCCTGATAATTTTTCTATTGAATAGTAGAATATCAGAGGTGAAAAGTGCACTACCTTTTACTTTTAATTTTATATGAAGGTACTAAGTATATAGGTTTAGTACATATATTTGTTTGATTTTATTGTTTATCATTTAAAATTTAATTTAATTTTTGTTTAGATTTGTTTTAGTTTTCAAATTAACACATTTTTTTTTAGATCAAGTTTATAATTATAATTTTGTTCTAGGTATAAGTCATCTTTGTAGCCTTCTTAGTGACAAATTTGTCATAGCTCTATTATGTCTAAGATTGGTGTTATCATTACTCATTGACATGCACACAAAAAGATTTTAACTAATGCACCTATAACATGTATGTACAAGGACATCGTTAACAATATGTGTAAACTAAATTTGTGTAGCTAGGATCTTTTATGTTCTATTCACACCCCAGTGTGAAGGATAAGAAAGTAATAAGAGCTTATATGATGAATTATAGAATAGTGCAATAGAGTACACAATCAATAAAGTAAAATATACATACATAGATTCATCTCTTACACCTATCACATAGCATAAACTATTAGATATAAATCAAATTGTGGTATATAGTAATCAATCTCTGAATACATCTTCACACTCTCACTTATCCTCTAAGTTAG
>MU226267.1:2512027-2549518 GCA_018584345.1 Thuja plicata | reverse complement strand
TATATATATATATATATAGTTTAGATTAGTTTTAGTTTCTAAATTATCAATTTTTTTTCTTAGATCAAGGTTGAAATTATAATTTTGATCTAGATTTAACTTGCCCTTGTGATCTTGGCCTTCTTAGATTCAGATTTATTGTGTCCCTAGTGTGTCTTAGGTCGATGCCATCATTACTCATCAACATGCACATCAAAAAGTTCAAATTGTGCACCTAGAACTTGTATTAAAGGGCATTGTTAACAAGAGGAATTCAAACTAAAGTTTGCACTTATGCTATTTTGTGTTGTATTCATACTCTAATGTGAAGGATAAGAAAATGACTAGAACTAATGCGATGAATTATAGAATAGTGCAATAGATTAAATAGTCAATAAATTAAAATATACATATGTAGATTCATCTCATACACATATCACATAGCATAAACTATTATATGTTCATCATATCAACATATAGTAGATACTAATCATTCTCTCAATATATTTTTACATTCTCACTTATCCTCTAAGTTAAAAATTATATCTTGAATCCTACTTTTTTCTATATTATCTTCTCTATTTGTTACATACGTTCACTACTCCTATCTATTACATCTTACATATTATATATGTGGTGCATATATATGCATGATTAAGTATATGTGTAGGTAGTGATTATTTTAGAAAAAATTTCTTCTCTTGTGATTTTTTACCATTGGCCTTCATTAGGCCCCCCTTTTGGGATTTTAACCTAATGGGAGTGACATAGCTTTAACCTAATTGGGTACCATTGCCAAATAATTTATAAAATTTATATGCAAACCCTTGTATTATGGTAGAACATATGTATATATTTTGTAGACTATTATATGTATATGTCAATTGTGCTTGTTGGATCGCTATAAAATGCAACTATTCCCAGCCATTAGTAACACCGCTATTGAGTTTGAAGCTAGGATTTATTAAATCTGCTACAAGGCCTATTAATTATGCTAATGCCAAAACCATTTCCTTAGCTATTTAATGTACAAAATCAAGATTCCCCACTATTCTTGTATTTGGTAAAATTGAGTATGAAAACTTTTAATTTATACTCTATTTTTTTCAGCCAAATCCTTCATTATATATTATAGGAGGTTGAGGCTTTCATTAATTGATTCTCAATACTATTAATTAAAATATTAGTTTCTTAGTGAAGCTAGGTCAGTACAAATACAACTAATATAATATATGAAAATTAGTGCAAGTTCATTTATATTGTTGAATTTCATCTCCATTATATTAATGTAGCGGTTCATTTCAATTGGTCTCCTCCAAATACTTCTTCTCTTGATATTGAATGATTTAATTAGATTAATATTTCTCTTTTGAGTTTCCTATTTCTAAACTATAATATAATTATATTTATAAATGACGTTAATATTGATTTGATAGAAAGGAGGTATGTATATATGTATGTGTGTTTTAATTGTTCTCTTATTGTTGATGGCCAAATAGACACATGAAACACAAGCAAGGTGAAGTCACCTTACCTCTCTTGAAAAAGATAACAAAACTTGAAATCAATTATCTTCCAAGGTCTCAAGAGTGAGGTCATAATTTTGTTGTGTAACTAAGTGGTCATCTTTTTTCAGGGGGCATGTTGGTGAAGTTTATCTAGAGTAGAGAAATATATATTAATATCCAACTCTAAGAATCTTTAAGAGAATTATCAAAGATAAAATAGGGCACACAAGAAAAAATGATGTATATTTAGATCACTACTTTCATTCAATAATCAATTGTTAAAGATATTTATTAAACTATTAATACACAAATATGTAATAGAACAAAACCTATAACATTAACTAAAATGATTCATGCTATTTAAAGAGATGAACTCATTCTCTCTTGAGTAGTTACCATAATGCATGCACAAACTAAAATAAATTCAATAAATTCATGTAAATACATTCATCTATTTAACTAATTGGAAAAAACACCAATAAGGAAATACCACATCATATGGAAGATGTGGTAATGGAATTTTAGAAACAACTTTCTTTGAATTTATCACTTCTTCAAACTAAATATTACAACTTCCAAATCAACTTCATCGGATTTATCATTTCAAAAGCGTTCAAAATAATTCTAAGTTATGATTGAATGCTTAAAATAGAAACTAGAATGCTTGAAAATAACTACTATGATGGACCATCATCTAAATTATTCAACTTTCAGACCTCTAGAATAACCTAGATTTTATATTTTGTAACCCACGAGAGATAATATCTTGCTAAAAGAAATGCAAAGTAGTAGTTTGACTAGCATGCAACCTACCGCTCTAGAATGGACTTTCAAATTTAAACTCGAGTTCCAAAATAATATTTGGCAACGTTTGACAATGAGTAAAATAAAATAGATAAAGAGATTCAATTCATGATTTCAACAAAAATATTATAAATAGTGTATTAAAAATATAAATAAACAATATTCTCTTTTTAAATTCAAATAATATCCTCTATGTCCCTTTCTGATTTCTATTCTCTTAAAAATTGGCCAAGCACTAATTCAATAAATCTCCATTGGGACCATTGACCCATTCTAGTATGAATTTTGAATTTTGAATATTCCTCAATACTCTATGCACACATTTGGCCAAATTCTCCACATCCTCTTGGGATGTCTATACACTCAACTTAAATCTCAAATACTAATCTAAAATGTCTTCATTTATGCCCCTTTTTACACTAAATTCATTCCTTTCTTTACCTCTCCATGTTGTTTGTACAACATCCAAATAATAAAGCCTATTTTTGTATATCAAAAGTAAGTCAGGGCTTATCAATTGCATGACAAAAGTTTCAAAAATTGTGTAGTTGTTAAACAATTCTTTGTCTTATTTCAAAAAGAACACTCTATTTTCATCTATCAAATCTATTTTGAAGGATAAGATATTTATACTCATTTTTTCAAAATTCTTGTCTTCATCACCTAAAATATTAGTGTAGACACCTAAAAATGGTTCGAGCCTGTTGGTCTACATATTTTAACATTTTTAGCATTACAATTGAAACATTGTTTTGCGACCTAATTATTCCTCTATGTTGCACATATGAACTTTATTATATGAAAACATTGTGTCTTTCGTCGATGATTGAATATTGCAAAATTATTTAATTATTTACTAACAATTCTACTCTCTTTATCAAATTGATCATTTTACAAATCATTTCTGATCAACCCTAAACCGATCCTATTCAATCCTATTCGATCCTAAACCGATCCTATTTGATCCTAAACCATCCCAAACCTTCCTAAATCAGTTCAAACCCATTCTATTCTATTCCTAATCACTTGTAGAATTGTTTGGACTCATTCTGACCATTTTGGGGCATTGTCCAAGATCATCCATGCCTAATTAACCCAATTTCCAGACCGATCAAAACCCTATTTCAATTCTATCAATCTTGTCATCATTTTAGGAGCATTGTCTAAGTTCATCGATGCTTTGTATCCCCTTAATTAGCTATTTGATAACATTGTCAAAGATCATCAATGTTATCGCTATCAATCTATCAATATCAATTCAATAGTGTTGTCCACATTTGTCAATACTATTTCTAATCATTATCATTTCAGGAACATTGTCCAAGATCATCAATGTTTCCCCATTTCAATTTCAATCCTATGACGCCATCAAAGTTCATTGGCACTTTTCAAACATTTCCAAACATCATTACACGGCGCATTGTCAAAGCTCATCGATGCCTCGTGATTTCCTAAACTATTTTGGAACCCTCAGAATTGGTCCTAAACCTTATCAATATCATCAAAATCATTTCAATTCGACATCAACACCTTCAATTCGACCTATAATTCACTAATTTCCCCCTTGGGATGAGTAACCCATATTTTATCCCTAGGTCCTAATTGAATAAATAAATAAACTTTATTTATTCCCTTTTCCCTAAGTCTCCAACAATTAATTAATTTTTTTTAATTAATTGGATAATTTCAATTTATGATATTTTTATAATTTCATAAATCTAATTAGTGATTTTGAAGAATATTGAGGATATTAAATTATTAAATGGCTTAATGATTCCTAATCCTACCTAATTTCCATATCCCTTAATTGAGGATTCACATCCCTATTAAGGTGCTTCATGAATATTCTCAATATCTCCTTATTTGATCTCCCCCATATCATGCTTCCTAACATCCTACCAACCAAAATATGCATTTATACATTGATTTTGTGCAATCTCACCTAAATGACTCTCATTTTCTATAAAATGGGATGTATTTCATTCTTTCAAGGTTAGATCACTCTCTCCTAGTATTCTCACTTGCAAACTTGGCTTTTGTATCTTTGTGCAATTGTGTTATTTTCAAAGAGCAACATCAAATCTAATTATGGAGAAGAAAGGAGGACATGGGAGCATCATTTGAAGGGAGTTCTTAGAGTTTTTATGCTTTATATTTATGAACTCTTGTTTTGAATGGATTTCATGATAGATTAGATAGGTTAGCATATTGATTAGGGTTTGTAGTCTCCTAGATATGCTCTAATGCCTTTTTCTGGTCTTACATTTGTTGAACCCGATGTGAACATGCTAAAAATCTGATAACTTTGTTTGCATGTAGGTTTTCTTTTCTATTTTGTTGTTACATGCAGGTTTTCAATGATCTGATCATATCTCCCAAATGGCTAAGAATCTGTCCATAAATTTTTATTGCAGGTTGGGGATGGTATCAGGAGCCTACAGTCCAAAAATTAGATTTTTTTGATTAATTTTGCGTGATTTATTGTATTTTTATTATTTTTTATAAAATATTAATTTTAGGCACAAATGAGTGAATTTTTCTAAAAATGTTACATTTTTGGAAAGCTCTTTGAAAAATAAATGTGGTCTGTTGTCTGAGTTTTTAATTTTCATGACAAATAATGACCAAAATAAATAGATATTTGAAAACTTGTCTGTTTTGAAAAATAGAGTCCCTAGGGCACAAATTAAGGAATTTTTTGAAAATTCTTACATTTTTGGAAAGATAATTGATTTTTAAGAGGGTTTATTTCTTTCCATTTCTATTTTTATGGTCTAGAGATATATCTAAAAATTGGATCTTTATGAATAGGTAAATAGCATAAAAAAATCAAGGTGCACTTGTTCCAATTTCAATTGATTTGCATGCTTTTCTTTTGTATGCATGTTTATGTGTTACTAATGATTTGTGCTGCATTGTGGAAATTGTGGGATGAATAATGAATCATTAAAAAATACTAATGGTTTCAATGCAGGACATTTGTAGAAGACCTTGTGCTTTCTGAAACCTTTATGTGTGTTTTTAGTAGTTAGCAAACACTTCAGCTTGGTGCTTTAAAATGAACCGTTTCATTCATGTGCTTGAAGTGTATTTTAGTTTGTAAATCCAAGTAAATGTATGGACGTATCCTCTCCCATCACCTTCATGGACCTTCGGTGTAAGATAAATCCATGCAAGTCCTTTAGTGTGGCTACCTCCCAAGTGCTTTAGTAGAGCCAGTGAGAGTGGATGCCCAACCTGTAATAGGCTAAAACCAAGCCCATCCAAACCAGGATATAAAATATGTCATTGTGACTAATCTCACAATGAATGGGTGTTGAATGCGTTATACCGGGAAGAAGATCTCCCTCAATACCCTTGTGGTGCGTTAAAACCTATAGAACATAACTTTTTTAGGCTGGGAGGCCTCCATAACAGAGCTAATATGCTGCACTTATAACCACCTGAATGGATGCCCTTACTAAACACCATGTCATAGTATCCAAAAACCTTCTATATGTTGGCACGGAAGGTCAGAGACCAACTAAGACGCCCCACACTTTTGTGACTATTAGTCGAAACAACAATCCCTTGGGAAGTGATGACCCTAGGGAGTTGAAGCTTGGAGTGCCTGAGAAGTGAGTGCACTGTAAGGAGGATCCCGTGCCTCCAAGCTTCTAGGTTTTCCACTATTATTAAGTGCATCTAAAATTCAGTTCAAGTGGCGATTCAATAGATATTGTCCTTGCTATCCTTGGGAAGTGGTGTGTTTGTTCATTTTACAACAACCATTCTAAATGATGTGTCTTGTGTGAGTGTTCAAAATTTAATAAAAATGACAACATCTTAACATACTCTCCTTAAAAAACACTTTTTTCAAAATCAATCTTCAAGAATAATCAAATTGTCACAACAAACCTTGTCTTTGAGTAAACATACAAAACCTTGAACTTTTCACTTGGAGCCTATTGGCATGCTTGATAGCCTTCATATTGCATATTCATGACCTAATCTCCTTGCATTTTTCATTTCAAAAATTCCTTGCATTATAGACCTCATTTCAATCCTCATTATAGTCCCTTTTGCATAAGTCCTAATAATAGTCCTCTTGCATACATAGCTCATTTTTAGATCCTCCTTAAAAACTTTGCAAACAATCCTAGAAAGTATCCAAATCATAGAGAATTTCTTTATGGCACCAAAAATAGGATCTTGACTTGGTCCCCTTTGTCCCAAAAATTTCAAACCCCCTTCCTTTATCAATTGGTCATATTCCACCTTTTTCATGATGGATTTGACCTAAGCCCTTTTATCAAAGTTGTCCCTTGTCCCTCAATCCTTTTTATCAAGTCAAGATTCTTATTCAACCTCATGAGGTTATGCTCTTAGGTTTGTCTCCTTTCAAAACATTAATTGTCAAAGTCCAAAAAACCAAAAACATAGTTGCATAAACCTTAGATTTCATTTGCATAAGCTCCTTGCATTTCAAAAGTTGCATTTCCAAAAATCTAAAAATTCCAAAAAAATATTGCATTTGCATATAGTAATCATGCCATTTTTCACAAGATCTCAAGCATCCAAAAGGCAACAAGATCCTTATTTACCTATGTTTACAACACAACCAGAATCACAACTGCCCTTTGATTCAAGACAAGGTGTTGCATATCAGAATCAAACTGACCTAATCAACATGCAACCATTGGAAGAAGTACATCAAACATTTAATGACCCAAGACATGTCACATGTCCTCAAGAACCTACTCCAAGCAATGATCTATGCAACATGGGATATCCTTCAAATGCTTCCCCAAACTTTGGCACTATTCAGTGGGGACCTCCACCAACCTTTGAGAAAATATTTGTACCTATACCACCTAGCCAAGGTAGTGCCCCCCCTACACCTGAGGAGGAATACCAAAAAACTTGTTAAATCAATCAATCCAACCCAATTATTTGCAACAAAAACCTATGCCAAACACAAATTTTGGATATTATCAACCTCCTCCACCACCACCAGTTAATCAAGATCTTGGAAATGCCTCAAGTCCCTCTTCGGATTCTGGAGACTCACATGAAACATTTTCTTCCTTCAAAGATTTACCTAAAGAGGAGATTGACGAAGCCGTTAAGAACAAAAAAATTCAGCAAACATTAACGTATCTCATGAATCAAGATCCAAGATGATATATCAAAGTGATACGAAAGAAAAATCCTCAATTATTCTTGGAATATCAAAATACCCCACAATCTACTTTGGAAGAGAATCAAGACTTAGTGGTTCGGGATAAAGAAAAGCAAGAACAACCCTTCGATGAGTCAACTATGGTGGTAAAGCAAAAGAGTCAGTGGAATGATTTGACTATCGATATTCCTCCAAAGGAAAAGTATATACCATTGGATAATCCTTTATTTGAAGAGGTAGCATTCTATCCTCCATAGACAGTGGATGCTACAAAAATCCCTAAGAAAGTTCCTTAAAGAACATGGAAGATTGATTTAAAGAATCGCTTGCCAAAAGGATCAAATGAAACATTCACATTTCCTTGGGGACTGCCAAATGTACCCCCTTTTGAAGAAACACAACCAAGTGGTCCTCCTTTGGTAACACATACAAAATTCCTAGGAAGCATTTCAAATGTAACACCGTCCAAAGGACCATTTAATGAACCACCAAGGGTACCCACATTTGATGTATCTAATGTGACTATTACAACTATACCAAATCAATTGCAAGATCAAAAGAAGAAGAGCCTTGTGGATATCACACCAATTCCACCTAAGGTGACTCAATAAGCACATGTAACACAACAAGTTCAACAATCCCAAGTGGCTCAACAAGTACCACTTGTGGATGTAGTGCAACCAATACAACCACAATTTGCAGCCCAAGTTAACATGATGTCTCAAGCATAACCAACAAAATGTAAGACTGCAAATCTTGATGGTATACTTGCACCACTTGGATTTCAGCAAGATCATAATATACAACAACGAACAATGCAAATGGGTCAAGAATCTTATCCTATCACCCAACATGTGTAAGGTCAAAAGGTGCAACAAGTGCACCCACAACAACAACAACATATCCAATAGTATGTACAACAACAACAACACCCTCTACAACATAAATATGCTCAACAACAATAACAACATGCTCTCCAACAATAGTACATACAAAAACAACAACATGCTTTACAACAACAATATGCTCAACAACATCGACAACAACATGTTCAACAATAGCAACAAAAACAACATGTTCAACAACCATATGTTCTACAGTGACAACCATGTTGCACAACAACAAAATTTGTCACAACAACAACAACAACATGTGGTACAAACTCAACAACAACAATATGCACCAAGATATCAACAAGTTTCTCAACCTTACTATGTGACACAAGGTTAACATGTGGAGGATCCTCAACAACATGCCAGACAACATGTGGCATCAATCCATGACATCTCGTCACAATCAGATTAGGCCTCAGAATATAGTCGACATTCAATCACTTCTAAGAAGACACATCATTTTGATACATGTAAAAAAGCTGTGAAGCCTTCGCAGAATGAATTAATGATTCAAAAAATCCAACACTTACAGAAACAACTGAACGATCTGCAATTCAAGGATAAAAAGACACTTTATACGGAATGGGACCTATGTCCTAATCTGTTTGATCCAAGAATTTACATGCCTCCTTTTCCAAAGAATTTTTAAGTACCCAAATTTGAAAAGTACAAAGGAAAAGGTAATCCAATCGATCACATTCAGGAATTTTATACTTCTTGCATTGAGGTTCACAATGATGATATGTACCTCATGCGACTCTTTCCTTGAAGCCTTGGGGGTCAAGCAATGGAGTGGTACTCTAAATTACCTGGCAATATCAGGTCTTGGAAAGAACTAGCCGAAAAATTCATCTCTCACTTTACGTTAAACATATCAAATAAGGTTATGCTAACTAATTTGTGTACAACCAAAAAAAAGGTTGGAGAATCATTTATGACCTTCCTGTTGCGATGGAGGAGTTTGGTTAGTCAATGTCCTTTTGATGTGCTAGAAGAACAAAAAATACAATTATTTATCCAAAATCTGGTACCTGAGATGATGTATGAGCTCAAAATCAAATGGCCAAGTACCATTCAAAAGATCATGAAAAAAGGAATTGACATTGAAGATTCCCTTATTGAAAAAGGAGTATTAAAAATCAACAAGGATAATTAGAATGCGAGCACTTCAAGTGACAAGCTGGAATTTTGGTCTTGGAATAAAAATGTCACAAATGATGGCATTGTCAATGTATGGATAGTTAATGCGACACAATAGAAAGTGAGTCTCAAAGGACCTACAATTAAAAATATGCAAATGATGACTCAAGCACCACCTCTAATTCCAACTCCAACACAACCACAAGCACAAATGAATGATAACGCGCAACAAAATTGGCAGCATCGACCACTGAGAAACAAAGATGGATCGCAAAGACAATTCACGCTGTTGGGTGAACCACTCCATTCAGTATTTCAATAGTTATTGTGAAAAAATTATATTCAATTACCCAAGATTCACGATCCCCGAGTTGCTAAACCCCCTTGGTGGGATGACAACAAATATTGCGATTATCATCGGACAAAGGGACACAAAACTAGTTCCCGCTATCAATTAAAACATAAAGTCCAAGACCTTATTGATCAAGGTGTGATTGAAGTTGAACCCACGACAAGATCTTCCAACACTGACCATACTATCTTCATAAACCCTTTGGTGGATCATGAAAAGGCGAATGCCTCTACGTCAAATTCAAATTCCAAGAACAATGTCAATTATACTCGGACTAGCCATGACTATACCATCAATTGTTTCTCTGAGGCCGATTCACGTGTGTCCACTCTGACCTTCTAGGATAGTAACCCTCAATGCGTAGTCACTACCCGTCATACCAAGATTATTGTTCCTGGTGCACCATCTAGACCCAAGGTACCATCAGATTACAACCTTGTTGACCAGCTGGGTAAGACCCATGCCTTGATATCAATCCTTGATTTGCTTTGCACATCCCCCCAGTAGAAGGAAGTCCTTGACAAAGCTTTGAAAGAGTCCACTATTCTGACCGACATTGACACTAACCAGTTTTAGGCCATGATGAGGCACTTCTTTATGTCCCAGCATGTCACATTTTCCAAAGATGATGTTCCACACAACCGGCTTGGCCATAATGACCCTCTCCATCTAGAAGTCTTTGCCCATAATGCCAAAATCCGGTGAGTCATGATAGCCGATGGAGCAGGACTTAACATCTGCACTTTGAAGGTCATTCTTGATCTTGGTTACAATGAGAGTGACATTGATCCTTCCAGGAGAATCACAATAAAGACATATGATGATGCTAAATGTCCTTCTAAAGGAGTTATGATACTACCCATCAGAATTGGCCCGGTTACTAAAAACACATTGCTGCAAGTCCTGGATGTAGACTTTCCCTATAACATGATCTTAGGATTCCCATGGATCCATGCCATGAAGGTAGTTCCCTCTACGTACCATCAATGTCTGAAATTATTTCACAATGGAGCTGAGATCACCGTCCCAAGTGATCCTAACCCTTTCCAATTTTGTGCTAATATGAGAGAAGGGCCTACACAACATGTGCCTACCAATAGCGAAGTTAATCCATCCAATTCCTCCAAAAATGTTGATGCAGCCACCCTTGAAAAAAGGGCAAAGGAAAGATGAAGACTGAAGAAAAAGGGTGTGGAGAGTATACCATGGCACAAGCCTTTCATATTGGGAAGCTTCCTCTTTCTCCGAAGTCTTATGGAAAACCTAAGTTATTGCAAGCACAACCACCCAGGACTACCATGAAGGTTATGCCCTCACCTACACTCACTCTATGGGGAGGTTTGCACAAAGAACATGCATATGAAAATGCATCCAGCTGGATTTTCCAAGACCAACAGAAACAAGAATAGGAGCCCACTGAGATACCTATTGAAAGATACATGCCCAGGTTCACACTGATGTAGAAAAAAGGTTATGATGGCCACAGTGGTCTTGGAGTACACAAGCAAGGAATTGTTGAACCAATTTCTACAAAAGGTCATCTCCTTCATCTGGGCATTGGATTCAAACCATTACAAATTGGCTCTTTGAATGCCAAAATGGCTTCATGTGAAAACGTGGAGGTTTCAAATGATGAAAAGGCATTTGAGGTTCCATGTTCTGAGTACACTACCAATTCCAATGAGTGGGAATGGACATCCTATTCCTCTAGTTATTATGAGCTTGACTGTGTCTTCCCCAAAGCTGATAACCTACCTATCATAGACAAACATGTTAACACAATTCCCCCTCCAGTAACCTGTCGTGATCCTTGGTCTAGAATTTTTTGGGATCCCAGTCCTGAACCTTCAGTTTATGAAGTCTCTGACTCTAAAGACACTAATATTTACATCTTTGCCTTTACCTTGGGCCTTGAAAACATTTGCACCACAAATGATGACATCCCCCTACTCTACCCTGAAATTATTGATTGGGATGATAAAGGATCACCGAGCTTGGATTGCTTCAAAAATGATGAAGCAATAGAAAAATTATTTGAGCTCTAAGAGGGCATGCCATCTGGAGACCACAAACTAGGGTTCTCCATTGACCTTGTGGCTACAACATGTTTTTGGGAGTCAACTCCATCTTTTAGTCGCAAAATTGAAAATGATAAAAGAAAAAAAGAAAAAAATAAAAAGAATAGGTCCTCTGGTGAAAACCAAAAGGTGCCAGTTGACCATGCAAAAGTAAAAACAAAGGACGTATCTAAGGGTGAAAACCTCTTTGAGGTGCCCAAGGATGGAAGACTAGACATACCCCCTCCAAAGGAGAATTCAGAATTACTCATTGAAATGACCAAGGAAATTAACTTGAGAACACCAAACAACCCCAAGATCATATATTTTGCAGCCTCACTCTCACCAGAAGAGAAGGTTGAATTTGTCAGATTCTTGCTTGAGCGCCAGCTTAATTTTACCTAGTCCTATGCTAACATGCATGGCATAGATCTTGAGATGTTAGTTCTTCACCACCTCCCTCTGAAGCCAGGTGTGAAGCCAGTCAAACAGAAGCTAAGAAAAATGCATCCCCAAATAGCTCTACTGGTAAAAGAATAATTGATTAAGTTATTGGATGCACGTTTTATCAGACCTATAGATTACACAGACTGGAATTCTAATCTAGTACCTATTAGCAAGTATGCTGGGGGCATACAGATATACATTTATTTCTATGATCTAAATAAGGCATGCCCTAAAGATGATTTTCCTCTACCCAACATCGACATCATTTTCAACATGACTACAGGCTACGAGATGCTGTCACTGATGGATGGCTTCTATGGATACAACCAAATTCAGATTGATTTCAAAGGTCAACCCAAGACAACTTTCACATGTCCTTGGGGAACCTATTGTTGGAATGTCATGCCCTTTGGCCTCAAGAATGCTAGAGCCACTTATCAACGAGTAATGACCATAATCTTCCATGACTTTATGCACATCTTGATGGAAGATTATGTTGACGACCTCCTCTGTAAATCTACAACAAGGAAAGATCATTTGAGTATTCTGGCCAAAATCTTTGAAAGAATGGAAGGGTATAAGCTTCGCTTAAATCCCAAAAAGTTTGTTTTTGGAGTTATTTCTAGAAAAATCCTAGGCTATATCATCTCTCAACGAGGTATTGAGGTGGATCTTGAAAAGGTGCAAGCCATTTTAGAAATGCCTCTGCCAAACACTCTAAGGAAGCTGAGAAGTCTACAAGGGAAACTACAATCTATCTACCGATTTATCGTACAACTCACAGATTAATGCCAGTCATTTCAAAATCTGCTACATAAAGGTGTGACTTTCCATTGGAATGCAAAATGTGAGCACTCGTTCCAACAACTGAAAGATTATCTATTTCATCCACCAATCTTGATGCCTCCCATTCTAGGAAAGCCATTTATCTTGTACATTTCTACCACAGAAACTGCATTGAGTGCTCTTCTTACATAACATGATGAACAAGGATGAGAAAGAGATATTTATTACATTAGTAGAACTCTGGTTGGATATGAATTAAACTACTCACTCATTGAACGAGCTTTTCTTGCTGTGGTTTTTGCAACACAAATGTTAAGGCATTACATGCTTCACTGAAAAACCATGCTCGTTTCCTAGATCAATCCATTGAAGTATCTTCTAGGCAAATCAGCTCTCATGGGTTGCCTAGCCAAATGGGTCATGCTCCTGAGTGAGTTTGACATAGAGTATGTAGACAAAAAAGTAATAAAAGGCCAGGTGATAAAAGATTAGCTTGCAGAAGCACCAGTTCCTGATGATCACCCGCTGATTTCAGAATTTCTAGATGAGTCCATTTTGCATTCACTGAGTCCAATGAATGACAACTCTATTTTGATAGCTCGCACACTAGGCATGGATTGGGGACATGCATCATGTTTTTCACCCCGCAAGGTGATGTCATACCAAAATATTATAGAATCACATTTACATGCACCAACAACATCACCGAATATGAAGCCCTTGTTACTGGACTCAAATTTTTTATTCAATGAAAAATCCAACACCTCAAGGTGTATGGTGATTCTCAACTAGTCATCTGACAGGTCACTGATGACTATGAAACTAAGGATGAAAATCTAGTACCTTACAAACAGTTGGCTGAATTTCTCAAGGAGCAATTTTTCACAATCACTTTTTTCCAACTTCCATAGGTACATAACAAATGGAAAGATGCTATGGCCACTATTACATCTATGATCGACATGCTAAATAATGAAGAGAGATCTGAATTTCTTGTTGATCAACTATTGCTTTCGGTATTCAATATTCCACAATCTGAGCTTGTGTGTGACATTGTTGGTCCCGATTCCCCTTGGTATCAAGATGTTTACAAATACCTACACACCTAGATATTACCCCCTATCCTATCCCAAAATAAGCATTGAGCTCTTGTCCGTCAAGCCTCTCGTTATGTCATCATCAGTGATACATAGGAGAGCCTATGACCAAACCCTCCTTAGATGCCTCAATTTGTGAGATGATGACACTGCTTTACATGAAGTCCATGATGGTATTTGTGGTGGAAATTTCAATGGTTTGAGTCTTTCCAAGAAGCTGGTCAGGGCATGATATTATTAGCCCACCATGGAGCAAGATGCTGATAAATTTGCAAAGAAGTGTTACAAGTGCTAGATTCATGGCAATTTGATTCACGTTCTGACATAGGATATACAACCAGTGGTTTCTCCATGACCCTTTTCTCAATGGGCATTTGACCTTGTAGGGAAGATTACACCCCTATCTTCTGATGGCCACAAGTACATCATCACGACCACTGAGTACTTTTCCAAATGGGTGGAAGCTATCCCTATGACATACATCACTAGCAAGAAAATTTCTAGATTCATCCTAAATTATATCATTTTCTGCTATGGAGTTCCTCTGGCCATTATTACTGATCATGGTAGCCCATTCTAGAACAAATATGTTACAAAGCTATCCACAAGGCAACGACCAAGCAGAGGAATCTAACAAAACAATCATTAAGATCCTCCAAAAGATTGTCAATGATGCTAGCCGTGATTGGCACCTGCAACTCAATTCAACTTTGTGGGATTACAAAACCAACATTCACACCCCCACCAGTGCTACTCCATACTCTATAGTTTATGGCGCTGAGGCCATATTACCCCTCAAGGTTGGAATTCCTTTATTGAGAGTATCCTTACAAGGCATTATTTATGATGAGCAATACAAAGTTTCTATATTGCATGAGCTCGAAATGCTTGATGAGAGAAGACAAACTACCTTGGTACACTTGTAAGCCTATCAAAACTGCCTCAAATGGAGTTACAACAAGAAAGTCTAAGCTTTCCATTTTGAGATCAGAGACTTGGTTCTCAAGATGAATTAAAAAACCTAGCCACACAGAGAGAAGGCTGGAAAATTTGAACGAAATTGGGATGACCCTTATATAGTCACAACATCCTATGGGTCTGGAGTGTATCAGCTTGCAACATCGGAGGGAGAACCATTGCCTGAAGCACTGAATAACATGCACCTCCATAAGTATTATGCATGATCCTGAAAAAAGCACAAAAAAAAATTTAAAAAATTTCTAAAAAAAGTATAAAAAATCATAATTTTTTTTGAAAAAATATCAAAAAAGAGAAAAAAGTAAAAAAATCAAAAAGAGAAAAAAATGGTTGCCTTGATGAAAACTTGGTAAACAGGTATCTGGGCACGCAAAAATAGAAATCAAGAGAAAAATATCATCCATAAGTGAAAACCTAGCAAACAGGCGCTTTGAGCAAGTACCATGGTGAAAACCTAGCAAACAGGCACCACGTGTAGTAAGTCATTGCTCCAATGTCTATCATGGTTCCACATGGTCTCCTGATGTCTTTTCCTGATCAATTCCTTTGATTTGCATCAACCCTAGTGCCCCTTTATGGCCTATAACTGGTTGATCTTCTTTGTCTTACCCTTGGTATACCCAGTCTATCTATCTTTTTGGCCTTTGTACATAGCCTCTTTTTTGTCTAGGACAGATTCCTACCACTGAGCGTCTTTGAATTTAAATTCAAACTGGGGTGAGACCTTGAACGTGGTTTATCTATGAGATTCCTCAACTATCTGATTGGAGATAACACATTGTAAATATCTTAATGACCTGAAAAAATAATAAAAATCCAAAAAAGCATTTCAAAAAAACAAATAATGTCCTGAAAAAATTGCTAAAAATCAAATATGATCCTTAAAAAAGACCCTAAAAGTCACATATGATGCTGAAAAAATCCTAAAAATCATAAACAGTCCTGAAAAAGATCATGAAAAAAATATTCAGATATCTCAAAAATCCTAAAAATTGCAAAAATCTCTTCAAAAATCTGCAATAAATTTGTACATACTTGTCTTCTTTTTGCGACTTGAACATCATGTTTGTTGACATCAGTGGCAGAATCATCAATTTGTTCTTAACAAAATCATATTCTCACAAGTGTGATCTGAAACAATGTGATTCAACATTCAATCTGGTTGGACCTGTTCAATATTTTGATCTTTGCTACCAATCAATCTGTCCAAGCTTTCAATCAATTATCAAATCAATCAATTTACAATCTAAGCTATCAATCAATGAACATTTAATGCAAGAAACAAAAGATCAGAATGGTTGTTGGCTCACATTGTTTCAGTGGGTGTTTTTGATTTTCTTTTTTGATCATGTTCCTATGCTACTCGATGATATTATCTGAACTTATGAGAGTAGCCAGGATGGTTCATGACCAGTTGTTTTCACATTACTTTTTCTACCTGCTCGATGATCTCATGAAATTTTGGGGCATGTTTGCTACATGTCTTGGGATGGAGAAGATCATCCTTTGTCTGCATCATGTTTATTTATGCAAAAAGGATGAATTTCTCGCTCTGGATTTTGTACCAAGATGCGCCGCATCCACTTTTGTAATATCAAAATAAGCTCTTATAACACAATTGCAGTTTTAAAAGCCAACATATTTCTTACTAATATTTCTTCATCTAATTTCTGCTTTCTGCTAACAATTCTTCAATCAGTCCTTGCAGTCGCCTTGGTCTAGTACTCTAGTATATCAAAAACACATGCATCCTACATACATGCATTCATAAGTAGAAAAATAACCAAACACATGTGCATTTTGCATTCATTCCTAAATGAGAAACAAATTCCAAAAATACATTTACATTTTGCATTCATACATTTCAAAAAAGCAAGAGACAAAAACAAATTATTGCATCCATAACAATATTATTGCATAACAAAGGAAATACATTGCAATATATAAGCATCATCATATAACAGGAAATTAAGTCATATACATAAGCATCCATCTTGTGCATCATAAAGTAGCTGCATATCATAAATATATGTGTCTCAAAAAAGTATCAGATTACAAAAATCAACGTGTCTGTATACAATGAGGCCCGTAGGATCATAATCTATCACATGTCTATCAAAAGTGTCCCTCTTCTAGAGAGAACCTCCTATCAACCCCTGCTCTCTCATTCCTCCTGATCCCTATCCTATTTGGAAGATGAGGCTCCCCCTATTTGATGCTCTCACTGGCCTGATCTAGATGGCCCCCTCGGTCCCAGCACTCCCCCAGTGCTCTATATCCTATAGGAGTGCAATCTGCTGGACGATGCTCTGTAACTCAGTGCCCACTGATCTCGTGGCATATCTCACTTGTAAACATCTTTCTAGTACCTCTTCTCCTCCTGGGAATCCCCTAGCATCCCTACAATGTCACACACACCTACATATTTGATGGTAATGATGAACTGGTGTGACTCCTCCTTAGCCCCCTGTGCCATGGCCATAGCTGCATCCCTCTCCACTGTCAACCCGTCTATCTGTGTTGTGAACAATGCTCACTTAGAAATCCATGATGCATGATTTGTAGTATACAATGCATGATATGTGGCCCATGCAACTCTATCTATATCTCTCTCCAATGCCAACTGGTCTATCTGGCTCGTAAGCTCTGCGATGCACTGTCTCTGCTCTTCAAACTGGTCATCAGGACCCTGTCTGTCATCCTCATGCGGTGGCTCATCCCTGTCCTCATGCATATGCATTGACATATCACCGAGATCCCTATCTACATCATCATCCTCATCCTTTCTCTCCTCATCTTCCTCGTCATCCTCATCTAAATCCTCCTCATCCTCCTCACCATCTGCATCCTCCTCCTCGGTGCTCTCATCTCTAGGCATCTGCACTCTTGGTACAACAACATCTAGATATGTTAGAGGAATAGGCCTATTCTCAACAAACCATCTATCATACTCCTTTGTAGTCCTTACGTATGCAGCATATGCACCTTCTCCCCACTATTTGGGATGTAACTGCTCAAACTTTGCATATTCCACCTAAGGCCCGAGCGCTACACCCCATGTCCTGGCCTCGACCCTCGACCTGTTGCACCTGTCGATACTCCCTGCCTCTCTCCAAACTGTTAATGGAATCTCTCTGGTAGCTACATCACAAGGACCATATGACCCATGATGGACATCCCAATGAGGTATCTCTTGTGTCTGGAGTATGGTAGATGCTCTATATCATCATCCCATATGGGGCAATCTCTGTATGGGCACCATGTAAAATCTCTAAGCAAATCTATCTCATGATGAAAATGTAATGTATATCCCAGTGGCCACTGTGCCAGTGCTCCCTGATAATAGTAGAAGTATGGAATATCTAGTTGTACAACCCTCTAAGAAATGGGCCAGAACACAACTATGTGCTTGTATGCCCACACTTACAGTAATTTGATCCCACTACTAATCGAAAATCCTCCTTTATATGCTAATTGGTGGAGCTGATAGTATGTCATCGCAAGCATGTATGGCCCCCACACAAACATTGTCCCCTTCATGATCATCCACTTGAGGACCCTCCCCTAGCAAATAGGGAACCCATGGCCTCATCTGTCAGGTACTAAAAGACATGTGACCACTCCGCATATAACTGCAATCAATCTATCATGTTTTCTTGTGACCGTCTCCCACCAGATCTCATAGGCCCAGATGTCTAGGTCGTCATCATCACTATCAAATAGTTTGTGCAGTGCCAATATCCCTATTGTGGGGTCATACTCTGCTAACTCTCCATGTATGGGAATCCTAAGGATGCACCATACATCCTCCAATGTCACGGTCGCCTCCCCAGTCGGCAAGTGGAACGAACTCATCTTTGAGTGCCACCGCTCTGCTAATGCTGTGATCAGACCCCAATTTTCCCTAATCTCAGGCATATATGTGATGTAGTACAATCCTAGTGAGGCTAGGATCTATCTCTCATGATTACTCAGTCAATTTTGTATATCTAGACACGCTGGTCTTCTCTCCCATGTCTGTGGTACTACAAGCTCCTCTTGCGATCACCATGCGACTTTGGTCAACTTTATGTACTTTATGTTTCTTTTTGACCAACCTAGGACCTATTTTGACCAACTTTGACCTAATTTTGACCTTATCCTAAGATTTTGAATGGTTTAGGGAAGTTTAGGAACCCTTGGACCCCATTTACAGACCTTTATGACCACTTGTGCAGGTTGGCTTACCACCTACACAGATTGGATTCCCATCTGTGCTGGCTATGTAGGTGGTCATCCCACCTGCACTAGCTATGCAGGTGGGCATGTGACCTATGCAGGTGGCATGTGTGAGCCCCCTGCAGGCCCCGTTGACCCTGTTTGACCCCTAAAAGTGCCTAGAAATGTGTGAAAACTTTGAAACCACTGAGGGGCTTAGATGTAATCACCTCAAATTCTACATCAATCGACCATTGATAGCTGCGAACTCATTCCCTATGCTATTTCTCCACTAGCACTTGATCCATCCTCCTTGCTCTAGAGCTCAATTCTTCCAAATGAGAGAGTGAAAATGAGCTCCAAAACCCTTTCCGAGCCCTTTTATAGCCTCTTGGCTGCCTAGATGGATGTGCAACCCTTGCATTTTGCATTGGTTACGATGATTTTGACACTCTGGACCTCATATATTTTTTGTTTGACCTCTGATTTTTGATCTGATCATTGTTGTGGATCCATCTTGGCATTTTTGACAAATCGACCTATCATTTACTTTTTTCAGACAATTTCTTGAGGGGGAACGTATGTATCCTGCTATCACTGGGGCATGTTTTAATGCTATTTTCTTCAGAATTCTTTGACACAATGCTCATAATCATATTGTATCAAAGAAGGGAAAAATGTAGACACCTAAAAATGGTTCGAGCCTTCTGGTCTACGTATTTTAACATTTTTAGCATTACAATTGAAACGTTCTTTTCCAACCTAATTATTCCTCTATGTTGTGCATATGATCTTTATTATATGACAACATTGTGTCTTTTTTCAATGATTGAATATTACAAAATTGTTCAATTATTTACTAACAATTCTACTCTCTTTATCAAATTGATCATTTTCCAAATCATTTTCAATCAACCCTAAACCGATCCTATTCAATCCTATTCGATCCTTAACCGATCCTATATGATCCTAAACTATCCCAAACCTTCCTAAATCAGTTCAAACCTATTATATTCTATTCCTAATCACTTGAAGAATTGTTTGGACTCATTCTGACCATTCTGGGGCATTTTCCAAGATCATCGATGCCTAATTAACCCAATCTTCAAACCGATCAAAACCCTATTTCAATTCAATCAATCTTTTCATCATTTCAAGAGCACTATCCAAGTTCATCAATGCTTCATATCCCCTTAATCAGCTATTTGATAAAATTGTTAAAGATTATCGATGTTATTGCTATCAATCTATCAATATCAATTCAATAGTGTTGTCCATATTTGTCAATACTATTTCTAATCATTATCATTTCAAGAACATTGTCGAAGATCATAGATGTTTCCTCATTTCAATTTCAATCCTATGATGCCATCAAAGTTCATTGGCACTTTTCAAACATTTCCAAACATCATTACGCAGGTGCATTGTCAAAGCTCATCGATGCCTCGTGTTTTCCTAAACTATTATGGAACCCTCATAATTGATCCTAAACCTTATCAATATCATCAAAATCATTTCAATTTGACATCAACACCTTCAATTCGACCTATAATTCACTAATTTTCCCCTTGGGATGAATAACCCATAGTTTATCCGCAGGTCCTAATTGAATAAATAAATAAACTTTATTTATTCCCTTTTCCCTAAGTCTCCAACAATTAATTGATTTTTATTAATTAATTAGCTAATTTCAATTTATGAGATTTTTATAATTTCATAAATCTAATTATTGATTTTGAGGAATATTGAGGATATTGAATTATTAAATGGCTTAATGATTCCTAATCCTACCTAATTTCCATATCCCTTAATTGAGGATTCACATCCCTATTAAGGTGCTTCATGAATATTCTCAATATCTCCTTATTGATCTCCCCCATATCATGCTTCCTAACATCCTACCAACTAAAATCTGCATTTATCCATTGATTTTGTGCAATCTCACCTAAATGACTCTTATTTTCTATAAAATGGGATGTATTTCATTCTTTCAAGGTTAGATCACTCTCTCCTAGTATTCTCACTTGCAAACTTGGCTTTCGTATCTTTGTGCAATTATGTTATTGTCAAAGAGCAACATCAAATCTGATTATGGAGAAGAAAGGAGGACATGGGAGCATCATTTGAAAGGAGGTCTTAGAGTTTTTTATGCTTTATATTTATGAACTCTTAGTTTCAATGGATTTCATGATAGATTAGATAGGTTAGCATATTGATTAGGGTTTGTGGTCTCCTAGATATGCTTTAATGCCTTTTTCTGGTCTTATAATTAGTACTTTTAAACTTGTTTTGGGTCTATCTTCTATATAACTCTAAAATGATTTTTACTGTTCAATGTATATATTTTCATTTTATCAGTCATGAAATGAATTTCAAAAATTTTGGATTCTTCATACCTTATATATCTTTCTACCAAGATAAAATCCATTTTTATGAGATATTTCATCACCCATTGTCATGAAATTCATCTTTTCCTTCATGGCATATAATGAATTCATCTCTTTCTTAGAAATTGATCTAGTCATATTACATTTTTTGTCACTTTCTTGACAATAGGAGTGGTTAATTATTTGATGAATTTTTCTATTTGAGATATTTGTGTCTTGAGCTCTTCATTGGTTTGTTGGCCCTTACATTCTTCACAATAGTTCCTAGAGTAGACTGAAAGGAGGAAATCTCTTCTCTCCTAGTTTTCTTTTTCATGTTTATTTGAGCCTATTATCAGTTTCCATGTTGGAGCTCCCTATCATCTTTAACAATTATAGGGGTTACAATTTTTGCAATCATGTCCCTTAACACATTTGTCCTTGTAATATGTAATACACACTTACCTATATTATTGGCTTTACATTTTTTATTTCGACTACCATGTCTAACAAACTTATTATTTTGAACAAAAAAAATTATTTTCTCAAAAATAAATATTAACCACGCTAATGTCAATAGTGAAAGTTCCATTTTTATGAGTATCCTTTTGATTTTACTTCTCAACATTCCTTGTTGGAGTTTCTATCTTTGGAGCTACATAGAAGTTTTTAACTGACAAATCTCTTGTTTTTGTATTTATTGTTTGGGTGTTGATTTGATTTTCATTCCCATCTACATAGCTTATCAAATTTTATTCTTCCTCATATGTTAGTACCAACTCTTCTTTTTCTAGTCTGTCTACAGTGGCATGTTAATTTTTCTACTCTTGTTCCTTGTTTTCTTCCTCACAAACCTCTTATTCTTTCTATTGTTTCTCTTCTCTAAACCCCTATTTTTGGTCTTTGATTTCTCTATATCAATGGAATCTTTGGAGGCCATAGTGAACTTAGATGATTTAGTTCATATTTCCACCTAATCACTATAAGTAGTATCTTTCTCTATTGATGGTGAAGTACTTTGTTGTTTTGGGAGATCTTGTGAAGGTGAAGATACAAGGGCTCACTTATTCTTAAATTGGTTTCTCTTTTACTTATCCTTCACCTTCACATTATCTTGGTGTGAAATCAATTTTTATACTAAGAGGAATGACTTGAGTCATTGGCACTGCACCCAAACTAGTGGTTATCCCACCTCATCTAATTTTTATAATGGTGAGGATCTTTGGAAGGCTTGAATTACTTTATTGAAAATATCCTCTAGGCCTTTAGGTTATTTTTCATTGGATTTATCTTTTTACTTTGACTCTTATAACCTTGATGAATTGAGGATGAAGAACCTTTATATTCCCCTTATTTTTCCTTATTTTATCTTTCTTGGGAAATCTTTAGCTTGAGATTGATCCTTAAGAATACCCTATCTACTATGCCTGAAAAAATAGTATTGATAGATGCATCTTCATATGTCTGCCCGTTGATGGGATATATAATTTTTGAAGCTATTTTATAGGCTTAATTGATAGGTCTAAAAATCTCTCCATTGTCAGAGAATTATGTGCGGATATCATCTATAACCTTAAAATCATTCATTTGAAAAATAATCAGTTTGGTGTTTTGTCTCTTTCTTATTTAAAAAAACCATCATGAAGGTTGGCTCAAAAATCATCTAGTACAATCACATGATTTGGATAGATAGTGGGAAACATCCTTTATAGTTTCTGGCCATATGAAAATTGTCGCTTACTACATATGGTTTAAGGTTTTCGGCTTCCAATTTTGTTTTGTTGTCTTCATGAATTGAAGCATATCCATGAAATCTCAAAGTGAATGGGCATTTCACTTTGGTCTTATGTCTAGCAGAGAGTCTCAATTTTACCTCTACCATTTTCCTTACAAATTTCATTAAAATTATCATTCCAACATTTGGGAAAAAGGAATGGTGTCTTCTAAAATGCAAAAAAAAATGATTTGTTTTAACTTGGGGGAACTAAATAAATTGAAACCCTTAATCTTTGATAAATTGCATAGCCTCTTATTTCATTTTGTATCTATAACATAAAATATTAGTGTTGATGATAACATGAGGTTCTAATGTGATTCCTAAATATGACATAAAACAACCTTCGTTACATTGGAAGGAAGATGACCCACTAGGCTCAAGTAGGCTTTAGCACTCAGTGAGTGCAATGATCATTCACTGTGATCAAGGATTATTATGAAAATTAAATTGAACAATGCAAGATTGAATGTTAGAAAGAAAGGAATGATGGATTTTATAATGCACAAACTAAAAAAATATAGACAAACCAATTTTGCAACCAGAAATAGAGCCTAGAGACTGTAACTAACCTATGAATTCAGTTTGAAGCTATTTTGGAGGGACTATGCCAACCTAGTCAACTTTTTCCCATCACTAGGTGAACTAGGTTGACTTGATCCCTGAGTTAGAGTACAAGCATGTGTCACACTTTTATAAAGGAAAAGGTCAACAACACCAAAACTGTTCAACTTTAACGACATAAAAGTGGCTTTTTTGTTTGGAATCTGAAGTTGATGTAAACTGATGAAATGTATAAAAATGGATGAATTTTGTACCTATTATTTTTCAAAAAATTTTGAAGAATTTTTGATATGTTTTTTAATTTTTAATGCCCATTTTTTAATTTCTGAAAAATACTACAAATCAGGGGGTCTAGCTCCCACCAAAAAACTGTCTAAATAAAAAAGTTTTCCTTTGATTTCAAAATATATTTTAGATGACATGCATGGCTAGTGTATAAGAAGGGAAAGATTGGTTTCCAATGTATATTGTATTTGTTATAACTATTCAAACTTGAGCTTACCCCAAATTGACAATTTTCATCTCCCACCTTATTTCCCCTATCAACTCTATACCAATTTAAAAAAAAAAATTCTTGAAGAGAACTCTCTCCTCTAGTGTTCCATATAATTTTTAAATTTTTTTGATATTATTTACTATTCTTTTTCTTTTTTTGAATCAGCCTCTTCTCGAATGTTAAAATATCTACTTGTAGTAATTTATAATTATAATATATTAGATGTAATGGAGACACTATAAATTTTTTATGGGGACATTCTTGACTCTGAGCTCTACAAAAGGGTATTTTTTGTTTCTTAAGAAAGTTGAGTTTTGATGGAGAAATTAGTGGAAAAATTTAAAAGTTTTGCAATTCTAAATTTTTTGTTGATTTGGCCACCACATAGGATGCCACACAAGTAGTTTGGGCCAAACTTGGTGTAGCAAAACCTAGTTCTGGCTGAACGTGGTTCGACCGAAATAGTTCCGGTCGAACCCCTTGTATAAATATGTGGGAATTCTTCATTGAAATAACATATTTTACTTATATTTAACTTTTGGGTTCCAACCGGAACTGGTTCGAATGGACCCCTTTTGGTTGAAACTTTCTTGCCATGTCGGCATCACGTGATGCCACTTGGTAGCCATGAGTGTTCGGCCTAGACAATTTCTATCTAACCATGTTCAACCGAAACTATTTTTGGATGAAATATCTTGGTTAGCCTTTAGTGTGACACATATTTGTGCTTTCACCCCCCTTCACTTTCCAATTATTTCAATTGCAAACTATAGCCAATGTCCTAAACTTCCCATATTTGATCCTAAAATTTGTTCCACCTATTTCTACACACATAAAAGAGAGTAAATATTGTGTAGAAAAGGGTTTTCCTTAGTCAAACCCTAAATGAGGAATCAATTTTGAAATTAAAATAAAATATGCATAAAAGAAAAGCTTGCTAATGTAACTTAGTAGATGCTAGATATAGAATGTTAATTCTTATACCTTCATAAATAGACTTGGTTCAATGTATATGAAGATGATCATATTTGTCTTGAATGTAGTTGTAGAATCTTGAAATGTTGGGAAGAATCAAGGATTACTTTTGCAAATGCATAGATCTTTAAGTACTCGTCAAATCTCCAATGTTTTTATGCTTGATGACTCTACCTTTAGCAAGGAATAGATTTGCATTGATAGTCATGTATTTGAAAGAAGGATCTTCTTGCTTAATTGAGGTCTCCTATAATTGGTTTTCTTGAGGGAAGGAAGCTTTCTACAATGGAGAAGACTGCCTTCAAAATATACCTTTGATGCTTGAAATCTGATTTAGAATGCTTGAGATCAAAAATTGTAGGAGAGAGTTCTTGATGTCAATTATTGATTTCTTATGTTTCTCAAATGAGGATACGTAGGTTTCTTATATAACTCTCACAACAATTTTAGAGCTCAAAAATTGAAGAGGACCAACAAAACTTTAGATTTCCTTTTTAGCCATTGAGAACAAATCCCAATTCAAATTTAATAGGGAATATGTTGTCTAGGTCAAACTATTGCTGGGAATAGGCCAACTAGGTTGGTCTATTCCACTCAAAAAGTTTGAAAATTTGGTTCAGGTGTCCTAATTTATGGACAAGATGCCAGAATGAAAAACACAATCAAGGTTGGATCAATAATAGTGAGCATGGAAGCTTGAGAACACTAATATAGGACCTAATTGAGCATCTAATTATAGGTGCTTAAAATTTAGGATGGTACATTTAGTCCCCACTTTAGTAGGAGTATCATATTAACTCATGCTCATGGTAAAGTAGATCAAATCATTGAAAAAAAATTATCAAGGTTAAGTTGACAAGGTATGGAGAAGGGAAAGTTTACCAACCTTGAGACCAGTTAAAATCTTTAGGGATAAATTGTCCCTTGCACCACCTCACTTTACTAGCACTCTAGTGAGCTAGGGGATGAAGATGCTAAGTATGATAAAGGAGTTTTGATAGATTGAGGTACTAAATTTGATTGAAATATAAGTAACTAAATATGATATAGAATTAAATAAAATGCCAAGTGGAAATCGACACAATAATTAGTGGAGAATCAACATATAAAAGTATTCAAACTAAGAAACTAAAAGAGAAAACTACAAAGATCGAATTCTCAATGCAATAACAAGATGAGACATGAAATACAAGAGGGGAAGGCCTCTTTTTATAGATTTGAAAAGGGAATGGACGGTTGAGATTAAGACGTGGAAGGGAGCTGAGAGGCTAGGATTGAGGGTTAGGTTGGAAAATTCAAAGGGGATTGTGCACATGATTAGAGGTAGATAACCTTCTAATTACGGTTAGGGGATTTTTCGCAAGAGGTGGGATTTGAAAGGGGTAAAGTGATTTAAATAAAGTGTTTTTATTTAAATCAAGCTTAGAGGAATTTTAGCCTTATGGGGGATTTTTAATAAATGTAAATTTATTAAAAGGTGAATTTTTGAGGGAAATGTATTTAAATAAAATACAATAGGATAGTATTTATAAAATATGTAAATACCATAGATGAAACTATTTAATTAATTTAATTAAATAGTTAGATGAATAAAAGAGAATTTTATATTAATAATAATATTAGTATTTATACAGTTTGTCCCTCTTTGACGTGGCATCGCAAGTGACGTTGTGTCAAAGATAAGAAAATAAGTTGCCCCAGATGAAGTGGGTTTTTAGGGGTCGTGCCGAAGTGGCAACGGTAAGAGGTTGTGCCCCCTCGAGAAAAGGATGCAAAAAGAGAAACATGTGTGGAATTTTTTCAAAAGAGAAAGTGCAAGAGGAGGAAAGAAGAGGAGTGAATAAATAGAATTCTTCCAAAAATACAAGATGCAAAATGAGTATGAATGCAACTAAGTATGCAGATGCAGGACTTGCGGAGTTAATTGTGTTGAAAATATGGAGAGAACATCCAGTTTAGATATTGAAAAAGGAGGTATGCATTAGGTGTTAGAAAACATAGATGACAAGATTCCTTTGCATGGAATAGATGCTCAAACAAAGCACACTACAAAAGACACATGCATCAATAGCCACCAGTCACAACACACCAGGATATAACAGATCGAGGTAGTGGTGAGTAGGTTTTAACTAACACAAAAAGAAAAAAACAAAACAAAGAAGGCTTCATGACCAAGCAATTATCCAGTCCAAACTTCTTACCATAAACAAGATTATGTGAAGAAGGATTGATATGACGACGCTGGAAGAATGCATACTGACAGGAAATGATTGGGTTTGATTTGATTGAGATATTTTATAGAAAAATATGTGAAAAGGATGAGGAGCAAGGAGAGTCGGTCTCAAAACTAATTTTGTGAAAAACATTATTGCAGTCACAGGAGTCAAAACATTACAAAAGTGAAAAAATGCAGTGATGCGGAAGGAAGGAAAGGTTTATTGAAAATTTTTGAAGGATTTTTGAATTTTTGTGATTTGAAATTTTTTTTGTAATTTTTACAAATTTAAGCTATACACCAAGATTAATAATACAAGAATATACAGGCAGGAGAAGAAAACAGAGGAAAGAGGAATGAATTTTTTTTTGGGAAAAAAATGGGGGCTATTAGAGGGGCTGGGGGGGACAAATTAGGTCATTTGTGAATAGTGATTAGAGAAGAAAAGAGCTCTCAAGAGAAAAAGATGGCTGAAGAGAGGCTAAAGGGGCAGTTGGGCAAGCGCGTTAGGATCCATGGATGACTCACAAAGTGGCCGATGCCAGTGAGTAGCATGACCTAAGCCTTGCATTAAATTATGTCAAAGTTTTTAATGCTTTGGGGGAAGGGTAGGAGCATTAATCAAGGGTTAAAAGGGGCCTAAACCAGATACGTTGGCTCCTGAATCGGCATTGGCACAGACACTGATCCCTAAACTCACATCTGCACAGATGGTGGTTCCAAACTGGCATCTGTGAAGATGCTAAACTCAGACTCGTGTCTTCACAGACGAGGGTCTAGGAGTGCAAATCTCAGAGATAGAACCGATGTGTCTACCCAAACTGGCATCTTTCCCAAAAGGGGAGATGTCGAGGGGGGAAGGAAACATAAATATCTAAACAAGGCCAAGGATGGGTCAGGAAAATACCTAGGGGCATGATGCCCCATTCTAGGAGGGGTTAGGATAGAATTTAGAAGAAAACTAACATGAATGTGGTGGTGTTTTGAATCTTGCAGATGCAGTTTCCACCACTGGGTTCAAGGGAGCACTGGCCACCCATCATGGAGTTACAGGGTTAGCTAACATAGGCAGAGTGGGGTCTGATTGCCACAGTTGGACTTGATTATGTGCCCCAATGGCCTCGGCTATAGGCACATAATGCGATGATGACCACTGGTGGAGAGATGACACAGTGATACAACCACATTCCATCTGCCTACTAGAGAGGCCACGATCACACTGGAGGACATTTGGAGGATCCTATGGATACCAATCCATGGATTGGTCCCATAGTACAGATTGGAGGACAACAAGCACTACATGAAACTAGCATTCAGGAGGCCATTGAGGATGATCCTAAGATATATGACCTGGATGCCTTGGCAGCTGAGAGTCACTAATACATTTGATAGCTATTTTCTAAATTTAATTTTTACCAACACTTTTTTTGGCTTGTTAGATTATTTTTTTTTTGTTTATGAGCCCGATTTTGTTAAAATTTAGATGATCCAGAGTTTGTTGAAAGTTAGACCAATGCGGGCTATAAATTTAAAAAAAAAGTGAAAATTGAAACTCATTTTTTAGTTCACTCATGGGTGGGAGGAGGGATCAAGCATAGTCAATGCAAATTTTCTCCAGGTTAGGGAAAAGTAATACCTAGATTGAGCATAGTCCATGTGAATTTTCTCTAGGTTAGGGAAAAGTAATACGTTGTTATCTACAGATTAGTTATTTTAGTGATTGTTTTAGTTATTTTCGTGAATGTACTAGTTGTTTTAGTTGTTTTTTGTAGATTATTTATTGTATTATTGATTGTTTCCAATAGTTTCCATAGCATAATTCAAGTAAAGATACCAAATTTTTATGCTTAACCTCTCCAATAGTTTCCATCTCTGCAAGAAATAATCAATTACCTTAGTTGTTCGAGCCCATGGTTTAGCTTTTTAATATCTTGGAAATATAGTGTGGAGTGGCTTCTTCTATAAAGAGTATAGAGCAATGTTACATTGCCTCTAAGTGTTTATCCTACTACTACATACATCATACATTACAACATCTTGAACCAAAAACATCTCGTGTTCTGTCAAATCTATCTTCTACATTGTCTTATTGTAATTATTACATGTGTGGATCTTACCAAGTGTTATCATAGCTATGATTTGGGTAATGAAACCTCCATTTTGTAATATCCATCTATATCTTCCAAATGGCTCAATTATTTTCTCAAGCTCGATAATTGTATCACAAAGCTAAAATACATAATCAGAGTTTTGTCATCAACATTGAATAAATTATTGTAATTTTAGGGAATCCAATAAAAAATCATCAATAAATGACAATTTATATAATACTTATTTTCCTAAGAGTTTTGTAATGAATTATCATCCACCAAGGATTAGAACATACCACAACCATCTTTCTTTAATAAGCCGATCCTTTACAATTGAATCTGTATTCTCCTTCTTTTGTCATTTTGGTGCAGATGAACCCTGATCAAGTTGAACAAAAGCCTGCCAGCATGATAGTAAAGTCTATCAGAAACACCATTCTTCTATGCCTCTTCATTATAGACAAATTTTAAAATGAGCTCCAATGAATCCTTTCACCACTCAAATCTGACTCCAAAGAAATTAAAAGTTGTAACTTTTAAAGGTAATCCAAATGTTAGAGCTACACAAATGGAAAGAATTACTGATAATGCTACATTGTCCAGAAAGTTATATACTTAATTGTTAAAGGAATTAGAGTATTTTGAATTTCTTAGAAATGCATATTTTCTTTACAGAATCAATCATACTATGTTGTGAATATGGATACTTGCATGCAAGTAACAAATCATGTAAATTTTTAGATGTATTGCCAGCCTTTCTCAGATCAAAACATGTCAACAACAACATAAGTTAGATGCTTTAGACACAAAACAACCTCACACAAGATTGTTGCTAAAAGTTCCATTAAGTTACGCTGCGACCTTGTAGTAGTTCCAAGATTTTCATCTCTTGCTCCATCATAATTCTGTTGCATGTCCACTTTTTAGCTTTTGAAATATTTTCACAATGTTTGATAAGGACACTTATGATATAAGCAGACACTATGTGTCAAAACTACTGTATTGTGTTTGTTATAATTTAAAATGTTGTGTAAGAAGTCATTTTCTCTACTTTTATCCTACCTACCATCACACTTTTGATCTATTTGGACATGCACATGAAATAGATATAATCATACAATTTGGATTGGTAACATGCTCATACTTTCCTGTGGTCACTCTCTAGGACCCAGGTTGTATACTCTTGCTTTCACAAGGATTAATTGTCATTTTTTAACTTCTTAGTTGTCATTGTCTCAATATTGGATGTAATATGGTATGAATTTAAAAAAAAAAAAATATTATAGCTCATGGATTCATCTCAATTCTTGCATTCCAAAAGATTCTACAAAAGTGTCTAAACTATGCTATGAGAAAAATTGGGCAAATATAATTTCGTTTTCCAAGATTCCATCATCAACATAAAAAGAAATCATTATAAAATTTCTTCTCATACAGTTCATGATGAAAGTGTTGGCAAGTAATCAACTTTGGTAAATATGATTCACTTTTTGGTTCTCATTTATGGCAATACATATAAGTTTAAGTTCGATTACTTTGAAGATAAGTTTTGATGTTTCAAAATTGACTAAGTATAGTAGCAGAGACACATAAGTAATTTATATGTCGAAGACAAAGATTGATGAATTAGTGAAAGTGAGCTTAGAGTCATATAGTATGGAGTATGTTTGACCTCCACCTAAGATTGATTTGGATTTGGTTAAGTCTACGATGAGTTAGAAGGATTTGAAGACAGACAGACTGACTGCAGAAGAACAGTGATACAAAGCAGTTGGACAACAACAAAGATTGAGGGAATATGACTTGGACTCCAGGAAATCAAAGTTGTATTTTGGTTGTTGATAGCCTACACATTGACTATGAAAGAGCGCTGAATATGCATTTAATGTTTACTATATTAAATTTATTTTGTATTGAAGGCCGACTTAGTGTTGTTTGTAATATTCATACTGAGATCAGACTTTGTAAAGTTGATATATATATATATATATATAAAAGATCTTTTTGGTAAAGATTGTATCAAGTAATGTAATAGTTATCTAGGAGAGTGGATATGCAAATGGAAGAGCATAGAAAGACAGAGATGATTGAAGAACTATAAAGGAAATATCAAAGCATTAGTGATGCTTGTTTTTTCATGACTAAGAAATTTTTGTAACTGAATTGTATTGTAAGAGTTGTAAGCTCAGAGGCCCCTAACAGGGTGTTGTGAACCTTTAATAGGGTTGTTATTCCTCTAACAAGGAAATGTACTATGTAATATTTATCTCCTAACAGGGCTAGGTCTACTTACATGGACACTATACTTTAGTGCATGCTTGTGGGTATCATCCCCACCGGGGTTTTCCCTTGGCCATGGTTTCTTTGTGAACAAATATGGTGTTATGTGTACTATGTCATTTACTTATGTTCTTTACTTTACTGAAAATGTATGATTAATGTTTAAGGTGAAGAAGAATTTTTTTAAAGTGATATTATATTGATTCACCTCCTATCAGTATAATCCTATCCTAAAAATTGGTATCAGAGCTTTTGGCCCTTGGAGAGAAAGCCTAACAGCTTGAGGGAGGTCAGAATGGATTTGGATATGCTGTAAGAAAAATTTGATGCTGCACTTGAAGACCTTGATAAAGAAAAAGAAGACAATGGAGAATTGAGATTCAACATGCGAAGAGCTGAGAAATTTATTAAGAAACTCAAAGAACAGCTTGAGCTTTCCAGAATTCAAAGAGAAGATCTCATGGTCCAGATAAAAGAAGACTCAGATGAGGACAATTCAGATAAGGTGAAACAACTAAAAGAAGAGATTGAAACTCTAAAACTTGAAAATAAGTGTATGGCTATAAAAGTATAGATGCAGAAGGATGCTAAGAATAAAGTTGAAGAAACCTTTAACAGTGCATTGAATCAAATGAAGGATGAGGCTGACAACTACAAGAACAAATACCTAGAATTGGAGAAATACAATCAGATTGTGAAAGGTGAACTTGTTCAAGAAAAGAATCACATTGAGAAATTTCACAGCAGTAGTGATTTGATTTGATAAAAAACTAGACAAACAGAAACCTAAAGGTGATATGACTGGTATTGGCTTCAATGAAGCTGAATGTTCAAAGAATCAAGAAGAGAAATCAGATGAGAAGATTGATGCTATGAAACCATCTATTGAAGAATCTAAAGAGCAGATCAGACCTTTCAGAGGTAGATGCTTTGGTTGCAATAGATTTGGACACATGAAGAGAGACTGCAAAGGTAATGCCCCTTTAAGAAAATTTTCTAGTTATTGTTTTAACTATAATGGATATGGGCACAAGAAAGCATAATGCTTAAGACCTAATCAATTAGGATATAGAAAAGACAATGGAAGAGAACCTACAGTGAAACCTACATGCTACAAATGTAATAACATTGGAAACATTGCGAAGTACTATAAGTTGCAAGTTAATCAAGAAAAAATACCTCCTATATGTTACAAATGCAATAATATAGGACACATAACAAAGTTTTTTAGGTATAATGGAGTAGATGACAAAAGAACACCACCTCCTATGAATTCATAGAATAATGGAAATGATACTGGCAAGAGTATTGCAGATGTGAAGAATGATTTTGAAAACTATTTTAAGAAAGCATAAGACATCAACAATGGTAAGATATGGAAGATTAAAGAAACTAGTGAGACATCAAATTAGGGAGAGTCATTAGATGCTACTGGATCTTGTCCTGAAGGTAGCAAGATAGAATCAACCTAATTGGCCGATCATGGCCTTAGGAGAGCATCGGATATGGACATCAGAATTTATCCTGCCCCAAATTTGTAGATTGAGCTCATGCGAGCTTGTGTCTGAACTAAGCTGACATCATGGATTATATACCTAGGAGCGCACCATCAGTTGACTTGTATATTGTGTTTGCAAGATCTAGTAGCTGATTGGACAGTATAAAGTGAAAATGAAAGTTATAACCTAACTTGTATAAAGCACCATTTGATGACCTATCTATTCACCATTTGAAAAAGAGCAAGCTAAGGAGATTAGAGAGAATAAGAATTTAGCCTATTCTACATTTTCCGTGCGTGATTGATTGGAGCATAACACTCAGATTTCAGTGAAAGAAAGGTATTTTACATCATCTATCTATGGATGCATCTATCATTTTCAATGTTGTTGATAGTCTTGGATACAAATTCAAGAAACATCTATATAATTCTTGTGAAGAGGTTCCAGAAGGAACATTTTCACAAACCCCACATGGCGTATTGCACATAGAAGACATTAGGGCTTACATACATTGTAAGTATGATACATTGGGAGATAATAAAATACTCACTGAAATGGAAAATATGATTGCAAAAGGAATCATGATAGATGAATTCAAACACATTAGTAATTTGAGCATAATAAAGGTTATGGATTTATGTGAATTCGATGAAAATGAATGATTTAAGATATTGATGAGTAGGGTTCATGATCATTTCATATGGATTGGTGACCAACCTGTGAAAATTTGTAGTGACCTAATTCATGAGATCACTGGATTAGAAAACACTAGAGTTATACCTATTACCGAGAAGCATGTAAAGAAAGAAGTCAAAAAACTAACACATTCTAAATGGGACAGAAGGGAAATGATAGTAAATGATATCTTTCAGAAAGATGTGAGATTGATTGCCATGATACTCAGATATAAATTCTACTACAATAGAAGACCTAACTCAGTATCTGATGGAGTAATCATCATGGCATGGAGAATGGTGAAGGAAAACATAAAATATAACCTATGTAAAGTTCTGGCTTAGCAATTTATGGAGAATGTGAAGCTATTAAAGAAGGATAGAACTAAAAATTTCAGATTTGGTTTGTTGTTGATGCATATGTTCATTCATATTGAACACAATTTTCCTAGTTTACATCCTAGTGGTTGGAAGTTTGGAGTACCCACTGGCATACTGATTTCACTGAGTTACAAAAGGCAAAATACTACTTGGGCAGATGGAGAACTATTTTCTATGATCAAAATTCTACAGAAACAGATGAAGACAAGATACAGGTTACATGAGGACATTGTGGAAAAGTACAAGGATACAATCTGTTTCATGGTTGAATCTGATTGTGTGTGTTTTGAAGCAGTTACACCTAGAAAGAAATGGTGTTACCCCATGGGCTATGAAGTGAGTTTTGAAGTACTCACCATGCAAGTAGGACATGTTCTTGCATCAAAATTTGATACAATAGAAGAAAGATGGGGAACCTATGAAGAAAAATCAGTAAAGGTGAAAGAGGAATAGTCTAGAGGAAAGAGGAATAGGAAAATTGCTAACCTTATTCATGATTGCGGTGTAAAAGCTGGAATAATAGAAGAGGAATTGAAAGAAGTCAAGAAGAAAATGGCAGAGAGGTCTCTTGGAGTAGCAAGTGGAAGCATTGATGCCCCTTTCACTCCTGAGGTAGTCATGGTAGAAAATCCACCTCCTCCACAACAAAAAATAGAGAAAGCAAAGGATTTCAATCCTAGAGTTACAAGATCAAGTAATCCTAGATCACTTGAAGAGAAAACCATAGCAGGAGAAGAGAAGAAAAAAGTAAAAAACATTTGGAAATTAGATATGAAGATGCTAGAGAAAAGAGCACTAGAGAAAGGTAAATTGGTTACAATTGACAAATACTATAAAAGGTATGAGGAATCAGATAAGTTGAAGATAGAAGACATTGTGATAGAACATTTGCTTAAATTTAATAAGAATCTTTTAGAAATTGAAGGAATTATACCTACAGATTTGTATGCAAAATTAGAAAACACATGGCACAAATTGAGGATGATCAGATCAGAAATAAGGAAATTGATAACATGTTGCCTATGTTATCAATACAAGAGAGGGATAGTATATTCAAAGAATTGAAACCTCTGTTAAGAACCAAGGTTAGACTATTGAAAATAATGGCGAGGAAGTATGATGAAGTGACTGAGGAAAATCAGAAGGCATTAGAGAAGATTCTGATGAGTTCTACTTCTAGCAGACACTCACCTCCTAAAACCACATCACCCACACAATTGGGAATGGGTGAGGGATCTAAGGCGATAGAGACAACTACAAAGAATAGCGAAGTAGACCCTCTGTTAGAGTAGTCTTAGTTTAGCTAATAATTAATTCATTTAATTATTAGTCTATCTGCTCTATGCTTAAGTTACTTAGGCAGCTTTCTATTTCTTTAGGGTTTCCCTTTTAGGGTTTTGGTATCCTTTTATAAGGACTCACCGCTTTGTATTTCATAACAAAGATTGTAATCTATTCAATTGTTGATAATATAGAAGTTTATTCTTTCAACATGGATTTCCAGTCTCTGGCTTTTTGGCCACCATAGCTGCGTTCTTTCTTTTCTGTCTTTTGCTTCTTCCTTGTGACAGGTTTGCATGCAGGTGATCTTGGGAGGATTTGCGTTTGTCAAATCTAACATGGTATCAGAGCTCTCCTGCAGCTGGCTGTTTATTCTCTATTGAAGCAAGTGAGGGTTTGAAGTTTTCAGAGGTTTTCCTGGCATCTTTCAGTGATTCTAGGGGGTCTTTGTTTTTTGGAGCACTTTGGACCAAAACTGACCTCACGGTTGTGTCCAAAAGGCCCAAAAACCCTAGAATCCATATAAGACTCATCCATTTTAGACACTGGGGCCTCTAGGAGAATTTTTTGGCCTCCTAAGGGCCATACAGACACGGTTTACGAGAAAAAATAATTAAAAAAACTCATTTTTTTATGAGTTTTAAGCGTTGAATAAAACGCACGCAGTGCATTTCACATCACGCTGCCACCGGGCCGCCCCTGCACCACCACCTCCAGCTGCGGGCGCCCTCCTCAACGGTCTTCGCCAGTGTTTTTCACCGCCCGGCCCGCGGCCCTCAGCGTCGCCCTTGGCTCTGCGGCCCCAGCCTCCACCGTGGCCCCTGCCGCCGCTCCACCAGTCTCGGCCCTCCACCGACCTCCTCTGCGCTCAGCGAAACACGCCACCCCACCCAGCAAGCGCCACCCTGCCACCACCGGCTCGCCACTCCGCACGGCTCGTCACCGGTGGCGCCCTTCGGCCAGCCCCCGCGGGCTTTTTTTGCTAGCACCCAGTCATATGTGGGACCAAGGGCTGCGGCCAAGCCCCCAGCGTGCGCCATGTGCCTGGGGGCCCGAGTTTTTCAGCCCCAGGGGCTTAGTTTTTGCTTTTTGGGGCCCTTTTGACCTACCTAGACATTTTTCGCTCTAACTTGAGCATCCGGGGGTCTTTTTTTGACTTCCATATACTGTCAGAAAGCTCTTTCCAAGCACTTTCCGATGATGGAGGTTGGGTTTTTGATTTTTGCCATTTTAATAGCAGTTTTTACTGTTGAAGTTTGATGTCTTTTTTTGCCTTTCGGGAGTCATATCTGGCTCATCCAGACTCCATTTTTGGCAAACAAGATATCGTCAGAAAGATAGTTCAGTGTACTATTCAGTTGCAAGGTTCTTTTTTTCAGATTCTACTCCAGGTTTTCTCTCCTCTGAGTTTGGCAGTTTATGCCCTCTGGTGGATTGCTTGGTTCTACAGGTCCTGGGATCTCTTCTTCTGATTTCATAGCTCACTCTTCTTTCTGA
>MU226267.1:2501173-2511412 GCA_018584345.1 Thuja plicata | reverse complement strand
TTAATTCATTTAATTATTAGTCTATCTACTCTATGCTTAAGTTACTTAGGCAGCTTTCTATTTCTTTAGGGTTTCCCTTTTAGGGTTTCGGTATCCTTTTATAAGGACTCACCGCTTTGTATTTCATAACAGAGATTGTAATCTATTCAATTATTGATAATATAGAAGTTTATTCTTTCAACATGGATTTCCAGTCTCTGGATTTTTGGCCACCATAGCTGCCTTCTTTCTCTTCTGTCTTTTGCTTCTTTCTTGTGACAGGTTTGCATGTAGGTGATCTTGGGAGGATTTGCGTTTGTCAAATCTAACACCCTCCACCTGATTTCCATGACTCTGGTGTGGCAGTACCCTTGACCCCTCACAAGATGAGAAGGACCCCTTTGCAGGAAATTTGGACACCTCTATTGCAGATGAAGTAGAATAGAAAGAGGAGTTGAGCAAAAAAAAAGATGATGAACAGAAGATGGAACAACAAGGAGATGAAAAGAAAGAGGTAAAATCACCATCTATTTCATTGTTGGCAAGCAGTGATATAAATGTGGATAGCATGGATGAAGTTGAATTGGTAAAATTGACATTTACTGCATTAAACAAAGTAAAGGAAATATCTGAACAAAAAGGAGACAAGAAGGCAAAAGTAATAACTAGAGCTATTGATACTGTGAATAAATTTCTTCCAGTACCTATATTTTTCCAGCACAAAGATGAAATTTAGAACTTGAAAATTACACTTGATTAATTTGATGGGCACTATGAAAATTTGTTGAAGATTGCAGAGGAGAAGGCAGAGAAGACATATTTAGAGAAGAAGCTGACATAATTCTACAAGTCCATCACATGGGACTTAGGCATTATAAAAAATTATTTGATAAATGCAAAGAGCTGCATTGGACATGGGGGAAAACTGTTTAGCTATTGGATGAATACGATTAGACATATTCAGAATGTTGAGGACATTATTACCAAGGAAAGGGAAACTCTGAATAGTTTGATGGATGGTTGTGGAACATCTTCACAGTCCACAATAGAACTAGACACAAAAGTTACAAGAATATTGGCCAAAATCATTGTTTTGGAAAATGAAAAAGAGAGAGTATTGAAAATATTTAATTTTCTGAGGAGCTTTGTCACTCCAAAGTTATCCATACTTGAAGCTCATCTCTCAGATTTAGAGAAAGTTGCAGATTCATTGACTAAAGGTTTACTCACAGAATTGAAAGAGGCTGAAACTACATCATTTTCAATGAATGGTTTGATTCACATCAGTTACATATTGTTCAAAAAATGGAGCACAAAAGTGAAGCTTTTGGAAGACTCTTTTCAGGATATTCTAAAACTGGTAAGCAATAACTGAAGCTTATAGCTTTTTATGCACCTTTGTCCTTGTTGTCGAAGGGGGAGAAGAGAAGAAAAAAATAGAGAAGATAAGAAAAAATAAAAAAAATATAATAAAAGAAAGAGAGAAAAATATGAAGACGAGATAAGGAGGAGGAGAGACAGTTTTTGATTGGTTGGAACGCTTAGTCATTTTTTTTGTTAAGTGTTGCCATCAATGCCAAAGGGAGAGATTGTTGGAAAGTGATCAACTTTGGTAAATATGATTCACTTTTTGGTTGTCATTTATGGCAACACATATGGGTTTAATTTTGATTACTTTGAAGATAAGTTTTGATGTTTCAAAATCGACAAAGTATAGTAGCAGAGATACAAAAGTACTTTTGATGTCAAAGATAGAGATCGATGAATTAGGGAAAGATAGCTTAGAGGCAGATAGTATGGAGTATTTTTGACCTCCACCTAAGATTGATTTGGATTTGGTTAAGTCTACGATGAGTTAGAAGGATTTGAAGACAGACAGACTGCAGAAGAAAATTGATACAGAGCAGTTGGACATCAACGAAGATTGAGGGAGTATGGCTTGGACTCCAGGAAATTGAAGTTATATTTTGGTTGTTGATATCCTAAACATTGACTATGCAAGAGCACCAACTATGCATTTAATTTTTACTATATTAAATGTATTTTGTATTGAAGGCCGACTTAGTACTATTTGTAATATTCATACTGAGAGCCGACTTTGTAAAGTTGAGAGATATATATTTAAGATCTTTTTGGTAAAGATTGTATGAAGTAATGTAATAGTTATCTGGGAGAGAAGATATGGGAATGGTAGAGCAGAGAAAGACATAAATGATTGAAGAACTATAAAGGAACTATCAAAGCATTAGTGATGCTTGTTTTTTTTATGACTGAGAACTTTTTGTAATTGAATTGTATTGTAAGAGTTGTAAGCTCAGAGGCCCCTAACAGGGTGTTGTGAACCTTTAACAAGGTTATTATTCCTCTAACAAGGAAATGTACTATGTAATATTAAGCTCCTAACAGGGCTAGGTCTCCTTATAGGGACACTATACTTTAGTGAATGCTCGTGGGTATCATCCCCATCGAGGTTTTCCCTTGGCCAGGGTTTCCTTGTAAAAAAATATGGTGTTATGAGTACTGTGTCATTTAGTTATGTTCTTTACTTTATTGCAAATGTATGATTAATGTTTAAGTGGAAGATGAATTTGTTTAAAGTGCTATTATAGTGATTCACCCCCCCTCTCAGTATAATCCAATCCTAATAGAAAGAAGATTTTTTTAATATACCACATCTTAGTTTTTCTATTCCCAAAGTTTATGTTCATCATCCAGACTCAATTTCATGTAAGGTTTGAATCATTTTAAAAATCAAATGATACAGACTAGATATTTTTATAAAACCTATGGTGTAGGAGCCCCTCCTAGCACATGATCTTATGTAGATTGCAGACATTTGATGTTTCCAATGCACCTTTCGGAGAGAGGTTGGGGAAGTTATGTCTTTTTTTTATCCTAAGTAGAAGCTTTTGTAGGAGGGAAATGGGGTTTTATTTTTCTCAAGAGGTAAATCGGGTTTTTGTTGTTTAAACACTTAACTAATCCCTCAAACTGGTTGGGAGAGGTTGGGGAAGTTAAGTTTTGTTTTCCTATTTGTATTTGGGTCTCCATTGTACATGCATGCTGCCTATAGTGTACAGACAAGAACAAAGATTTCAATGAAATACAAGTTAAGTCTGCAACCTTGGTGTTCTATGCATTATTGAAAGGTTTCAATACTTATTGGTTTGATTTTTAATTTCATGTTGGAATAGTAAGCAATCTAAAATCATTCATTTCTTTGTTGAATGTATTGAGAGCTATCTTACATGACTGTACCTTCATTTCCAATAGCTTAGTCTGAGTTTTGTTAGTTTCTCATCTATTTTGAAGTTAGTTTGTAGACCTTGATCCTTTCCATGGACTCAAAGGCCTAGAATCCATGGAAGGAGGATAGTAACAATGTACCATAAGTTCTAATGATCTTTACTTGTAGAGTTTCGAAGAAAAGGAGTGATCACTGACTGTAACAGTGTAGCTTTCTATTGAATTGATGGCTAAGGTGTAGCAGTGAGAGATCAAACTTAAAAGCATAGCCTTTTTATGATTGGAATAGTTTTGTAGGGTGGCATGAATGGTGAAGCAACCACCAATTGATTCTGGAAGGGTGTGGAAGGCTGAGATTGGCAAAGCCCTTGATTTAAGGGTTTGAAGTAACCAAATTGGGGCTTTTGAGGTTTGCTAGGTTTTGGGTTTGATTCCTCTTAGTTTTAGAGGTTTTGAGTCATTTTTGGACACTGTCCAAGAGTTGAGACCTTGGAGATTATCCTATGATACAATTGCTTTGTAAAATCACCAAATTTCTAGTGTAATTGCAGGGGTACATGCAGAGTACTACAATTTGGTCCAAAGTACTAATACCTAAGTTTTTGATATGTTCTTATATGGCCAAGAGGGTGTCTGAATATGTATTTATTTCTCCTAGTGTTTTTGGAAAATGAAGTGTTTGAAGACCAAAAGGGTGACTGCATGATGTAGGAGCATCTTGGGTACTTGACAATCCTTCTCAACCAAAAATATGTTTACTATATTCCTTAGTTTGTTCTTTGTTGCTTGACTTCTATTGCTCGACATGCTTGTTGAGTTGCTTGGTCATGGATGTTGGTGTTTCTTGGCTCTTCTTTGGCCAAGTGCTCTGTTGCTCGGTCACGTCCTTGCCGAGTTGGTTTATTTTTGGAGTTGGAGTTGTGGCCGACTTCTTCATTTAATTTTCATGGCTGGATTTAATTGGGATCTATCTTGGAATCCATGTGGACCTAAATCTGGGTCTCTCCTTTGGGTTTGAGCATCGACTTCCTTGTTGGTCTCTTGTATATATTCTTTTGTATGTTCTTAGTTTGGTGGCAAGTCTCAGAGAAAGAATTAAAATGTTAAGATATTGAAGATCTGAGATCTCTGTTGTAAGAAGATCGAATTGTAATACATTGTGATGTATATGGCCATAACCACGAAGGCCTTACTTTGTGGCATGTATTGAGTTTGATAATTTAATAATAAAGATCTCTATGTTTCTCTCTCTCACTGTGTTGTTGTGTTAATTCTACATTGTATCTGCAAGTTGGTTGGTTTTGGGTGTGCCCTAGGTCCCATCTCCAGCCCCCTTACATCAGGTGGTATCAAAGCAAGTTGAGATCTATGGTTCCTTCTTGTAAACTCTAAAGATATTTGTTGTAGGGTGGAAGGTTGCAATCTGACCTACAATTGCAGAGAGTTTCAAGATGGTTCGTGGGAGAGGAAATGCTGATCAAGGTCTAGTTGATATGCTTAGATAGATGGCTGCAAGATTGGAAGCTGTTGAAATAGCCCAGTGCAGTGGAAGACATCTTGAAGATGTTGGTGATGATGAATTTGAAGATGTTCAAGGTGAAGCTACACCTACACCTGTGATGGATCAAGAAGAGGAAAGATTCCTAAGAGCTTTGACAAGTTTGAAATCCACACCTCAGTTTAATCCTCTTGGGTATAGTGGAAAGTTAGATTTTGATGAATTGATTGACTGGATCACTAAGATGGAAAAATATTTTGAATATGAGAATTTTGCAGAAGATAAGAAAGTGAAGATTGCAAGCACAAAGCTGAAAGGTCATGCATCCTTATGGTGAGAACATCTGTAATTGGATAGAAAGAAGAAAGGTAAAGACAAGATCAAGGTATGGGATAAGATGGATAACAAATTGAAAGGAAAATTTCTACCTTGTGATTATCAGATTAACCTAATCTGGAAAATACAAAGTTTGAAGCAGAAGGACAAATTAGTCAAAGACTATACTGAAGAATTCTATTGATTGGACATCAGATCTGGACATGTTGAAGATGAAGTGGAAAGAGTTGCAAGATATCTGAATGGCTTGAGAAGTTCCATACAAGATGAAATCAGTTAGGTCAAAATGGAAGGTATTGAAGAGGCATATCAATTTTCCCTAAAAGCCAAAGAAAAGTTGAACAAAAGATATGAACAAAGACAAAGAGGTAGAGGTGGTAGATTACCTAGAGGAAGAGGAAGATCTAATGGTGAAAAAAGTATATCTAAAGTAGAAAATTCAAATACAAACACTAGTCAAGACAAAGGAAAGACTGAATGGAAAGGTGGAAATTCATACCAAGGAAGAGGCAATTATTCTAGAGGTGGATATAGCAGAAGAGGGTTCCAAGTAACTTGCTACAATTGTGGTGAAGAAGGAAACAAATCATTTGAGTGTACACATGCAAGAAAGAAAGGTGGTAGAAGTAGAAACAACAAAAATGCTTTGGTTCAAGAGGAGTCATCGAATGAACCTAAGAATCTCATGATCCAAAGGATACTATGGAGTGAGAAAGATAAGAAAGATCCTGTCAGGAAAAGTTTGTTCAAAACTAGATGTAGAGTTGCTAACAAGGTTTGGAAAGTCATTATTGATAGTGGAATCTCAGAAAATTTGGCATCTGAAGATATGGTTACCAAGTTGCAGTTGGAGAGGATGAAACATCCAAAACCCTACAAGATCTCATGGATCAAATATGAACACACATTAATGGTGAGTGAACAATGTTTTGTGAATCTGAAAATTGGAAAGTACTATGATAAGGTGTTATGTGATATTATGCTAATGGATTGTTGTCATATTTTGTTGGGTAGACCTTGGAAGTATGATAGACATGCTATACACGATGGAAGGTTGAATAGATATTCTATTTGTGTTGATGGAAAGAAGAAAATTTTGTTGCCTTTGATTGAAGAATCTGCTGATGAGTTGTGTACATCTATAAAAGTTTGTCTGATGGAAGGTAGATAGTTTTTTAAAGGTCTAAAAAGAAATGATATCTGTTATGCTTTGATTCCTAACAAACCAAGTAAGAATTTAGAAGATGACATACCTATAGAAGTTGATAAGTTGCTGAATGAATACAAAGAAATCATTTTAGATAATGTACCTAATGGTTTTCCACCAATCAGAGATATCAGTCAATGTATGGATCCGATTCCTAGAGCTAGTTTACCAAACAAAGCACCACATAGGTTAACACCTACCAAGAATGAAGAGGTTAATCGACAAGTTCATGAATTATTGAACAAAGGATTGATCAGAGAAAGTTTGAGTCCATGTGCAGTGCCTGCTGTGTTGGCACCTTAGAAGAATGGAGAATGGAGAATGTGCACTGATTCCAGAGCAATAAACAAGATCACAGTGAAGTATAGGTTTACTATACCAAGGATGGATGATATAATGGATTGTTTGAGTGGAGAAAAGTATTTTACCAAAATTGATTTGAAAAGTGGGTATCATTAGATCAGAATCAGAGAAGTTGATGAATGGAAGACTGATTTCAAGACAAAGGAAGGTTTGTATGAGTGGTTGGTTATGCATTTTGGTTTAACTAATGCACCCAGTATATTTATGAGGCTGATGAATGAAGTTCTGAAGAAGTTCTTGAATAAGTGTGTGATTTTATGTTTGGATGAAATTCTGATATTTAGTAAGACTAGAGAAGAACATCTGATGCATATAAGACAAGTGTTGCAGAGATTAAAAGAGGAAAATTTGCTGATAAATCTGAAGAAGTGTTTCTTCCTGAAAAAAGAGCTTGTGTATTTAGGTTTTGTAATTTCAGTTGATGGTTTGAAGACGGATCCAGAGAAGGTTGAAGCTATATTGAGTTGGCCTACACCTAAAAATTTCACTGAGGTGAGATATTGGCAAGTTTTTACAGGAAGTTTATTTGAAATTTTAGTTCTATTTGTAATGATATGACTAAAACAATGAGAGGAGACAAAAAAGAGTTCAAATGGATACATGGAGCTGATAAGAGTTTTGAAGCTTTAAAGTTGAAAGTTGTTGAATTACCTATGTTGGCCTTACCTGATTTCAATAAAGTATTTCAAGTTGAATGTGATGCAAGTGGAAGTGCAATTGAAGCTATATTGACTCAAGAAGGTAAACCTATTGCTTTCTTTAGTGAAAATTTGAATGATGCAAAGAGAAAATATTCTATCTATGGTCAAGAATTCTATGCTATTGTGCAAGATATGAAGAAATGAAGACATTACTTGATTCCAAATGAATTTTTGTTGTATATTGATCATAAGGCTTTACAATATTTGGGTAGTCACAATAAGTTGAATCAGAGACATATGAAATGGGTAGAGTATTTACAGAGCTTTACATTTGTGATTAAGCATAAGGGTGGAGTTTCTAACAGAGTTACTGATGCATAGAGTAGAAGAAGATCTTTGTTGACTGAGATGAGAGTTGAATTTGTTGGCTTTGATGACATGAAGTATTTTTATGAAAATGATCCTAATTTTTTAGAGCAGTGGAGAGTGTCCAGAGAACCTAATACAAATCAATCAAGTAAATATGAAGACTATTTCATTCAGGAAGATACGTTGTTCAAAGGAATTCAATTATGCATACCAAGAGGTTCAATGAGAACTAATTTGATTAAGGAGAAACATAGTAGTGGATTGGCTGGACACTTTGGCATTGATAAAACATTGAGTTTGCTGAAGGAGAGGTACTTTTGGCCTCAGTTGTATAAAGATGTTCATGAATTTGTAAGAAGTTGTGGAGTTTGTTAAGTTGCAAAGGGAGTAAGTTAGAATACTAGTTTGTATACATCTATTACTATTTTTAAGAGACCTTGGAGTGATATCAGCATGAATTTTGTTCTTGGACTTCCAAGGACAGCAAGAGGTAATGATTCTATATTTATTGTTGTGGATAGATTTTCCAAGATGACACATTTCATACCATGTAAGAAAACATTATATGCAGTGCATATAGTAGATATTTTCTTCAAGGAGATTGTCACATTGCATGGATTACCAAAGAGTATCATCTATGATAGAGACAAAAAGTTTGTAAGTTATTTTTGGAGAACACTTTAGAAGAAACTGAATACTAAGCTGAAATTTAGTTCTACATTTCATCCACAGACTGATGGACAAACATAGGTTGTAAATAAAAGTTTGGGTAACTTGTTGAGATGTTTAGTTGGAGACACACAAAGAAATTGGGATTTGATGTTGGCACAAGCAGAGTTTGCGTACAATAGTTCAGTAAATATAAGTACTAGATATACACCTTTTGAGATTGTTCATGGCACACAACCTAGAGGTATAACAAATTTGAGAGACATTGTTGGTGAAGAGAAAAGAAGTGCTGAAGCAGAGGAATTTGCATAATTTATGAAGACATTGCATGAGGATGTAAAGCAAAAGCTAGAGAAAAGTAATTAGAAATACAAAGATGATGCAGACAGATCAAGAAGACATAAGACATTTGAAGTTGATGATGTTGTGATGGTTCATCTGAAGGAATGAATATTTCCTATTGGAACAATATGAGAAACTAAAGATGAAGAAAATTGGCCCTTGTAAAATACTGAGAAGATTTGACAGTGGAAATGCTTACGAAGTTGAATTACCTGATGACATGGATATATCACCTATATTCAATATTTAAGACTTGTATGAATATCATGAACCTGATGAAGAAGTAATAGTACCAAGTGATTATCCTAAGAAGCAGATAGAGGAAGTTGAGAAGATCTTGAAACAGAGAGTTGGAAAAAGTACAAGAGGAAAAGAATACATGGAATATCTGGTAAAGTGGAAAAATAGATCAATTAAGGACTCATCTTGGATTTCTCAATCTAAGTTGGATTCATTTTAGGTTGGACCTGATGCATGATTCAGTAAATCATTTCTTTTCAACCCCAGGTGTTTGATGCAGGAGCATCTTAGGTCCTTGGCAATCCTGCTCACCCAAAAATATGTTTACTACATTCCTTAGTTTGTTCTCTATTGCTCAGCTTCTGTTGCTCAATATGCTTGTCGAGTTGCTTGGTCATGCCTGTTGTTGTTTCTTGGCTCTTCTTTGGCCGAGTGCTCTGTTGGTCGGTCATGTCCTTGCCGAGTTGGTTTATTTTTGGAGTTGGAGCTGTGGCTGACTTTTTTATTTAATTTTTGTGGCTATATTTATTTGGGATCTATCTTGGGATCCATGTAGACCTAAATTTGGGTCTCTCCTTTGGGTTTGAGCACCAACTTCCTTGTTGGTCTCTTGTATATATTCTTTTGTATGTTCTTAGTTTGGTGGAAAGTCTTAGTGCAAGAAGTAGAATGTTAAGATATTGAAGATCTAAGATCTCTGTTGTAAGAAGATCAAATTGTAATACATTGTGATGTATATGGACGTAACTAGGAAGGCCTTACAGCCTAGCATGTATTGAGTTTGATAATTTAATAATAAATATCTTTGTGTTTCTCTCTCTCACTGTGTTGCGTTAATTCTGCATTGTATCTGCAAGCTAGTTGGTTTTTGATGCAGAGATCAGGTGGTGAACCAAGAAACAACCCAAAATGAGCAATAGTGTAGAAGTGTTCCAAGTGACCCTTCTAGGTCCTGATAGGAAAAATCCACAAATAGTCAACTCTAGGAGGTTTCAAGGCTTCAATAGGTTTGTTTTAGCATTTATGACATGTTACAACCAATACTTTTCAGTTTCAACACCTTTTAGGCCAAAATGCACAATGTAGCCAAATGTTGTTAATGCAAAATTGTAACTCTGTGAGAGCAGCGAGACAAAAAGGTGTATAACTTTTGTTTTTACAAAAAGACCCCTTGAATAAATCATAGTTTCAGACACTCTCTATCCTTGTACAACACATATAAAAAACTTAGATAGGCTTCCTTTGGAAAATAACAAAGATTCTTCACAGTGACACTGTTTTCAACAATTGAAGCAATGATGCATTTACAAAGCAACTTATAGAAGTACTCAATGTATGGACTCCAAAGC
>MU226267.1:2443917-2495789 GCA_018584345.1 Thuja plicata | reverse complement strand
CTTCCAAAACAACACTAAAATCTTGCATCCAAAGGTCTTGTTTTGACCATACTTTTGTGCTGGTACTTCACTATCAGTGGTTGGTTAGAAGCAATAAACTCATGAAAAATGGTGTGCTCTAAGAGGATCCTTAAGGCCATAAACTAAAAGTAGTGTTGTAGTTAAATACAATTTTTTTGAAAGCTAATTAGTCAGTCAACTGTCTAGCTTTTATTTAGTTCATTTTGTTTTTTACCTGTGCATCCAACCTAAAATTTGCATTAAAATCTATCAAGTGGGTGTCGTCTAGAAGTAGGAAACAAACTGTATTAGAGGTATTGTTCAAAGCCATTAATGTGTCTGGTATGGTTGGATTCCCACAACTTTATTGGCTGTGTTCCTACTTGAGATCCAAATTTCTATCCTAAACTATAGGGAAGAGCAACTTATCAAATATCTTGAAGGCTAGATGATCCCATTTTTTAATTTATTTTTTCAATACAAGATTATGAAGAATTTGATCCCTTAGAAGAGTAAAGGCTACTAAATACTTTTGAAAAGCGAGCTATTAATTGATTTGTCTAGTTTTTTTTTTATTGCATTGGGATTGATTTTCTTGTGGCTAACCTGTACTGGTTTATGATTGATGCAAATATCCTAATTCCATAGCTATTCAACCCCAAATCTCATTGATGGATTGACCAATTTATATTAGGAGGTATATTTTCTGGTTGCTGCAATGGTAGAATTCAAATTCATCAGATTTTAGGATACTAATGCTTTTATGTTTGCTTGTATGCTTGGAAAGGGTATCTAAGCTTCTGCTCAAGGTTGAAGAAGCTGCAAACAAGACCTAAGATTAATACAAAACATACAGATATGCATATTTATTTAGAGATAAGAGTGCTGCCCAGCATTAGGGATGTGAAGACTTGAGTTTGGGGTTAGTTGTAGCAATTTTCAGATCATATTATCAACTGGAGTAGACATTAGTATGCCCCAAAACATTGTATAACTGTTAAGATTCAAGAATGAATGAATATATTTTCCATTGCTATTGCTCAAATTTTGTGCCCATTGTTTAAAGGTTTATATAGAAATATCAATCTATTGTGTATGTTTCAGTTCACTTTTGTAAAGGTCTACCTTATTGTTTGTTCAAGTATCAATAGTAAATTGGATATACTTGATCAAACAAACGTGCCAAAAAAATTGAGAGTAAAATATCAGCTAGAAAACCATGTGCACAAAACAAATTAAAGAGTTTAATGCTTATTTTTTTCTATAAAGAAAGGAAACTGTATTTTAAAATAAGGTCAACAATTTACACGCATCATAGAGACTTGGGTCTTACACTTCATGAGATCACTTGTGATGACATTGTATGATTTAATTGCTAAACTAGTGTGCACAAGAGTTGGTAATGCATAGAGAACATATAATAATGTTATAATGAAAGGAGATTGTATTTATCTCTAGTTTTTTATTCAAAAGGGTCCTTCCCATATGAAATACTACATTGTGTGTGTTTTGTTTCTTGGTTCGAATTGTGTATGTATTGGTTCACGTAAATTATAATAAGGAAAATAAATGTTTTTATACAAATATTTTAGGTAAAATATTTAAATTATATTGAATAAATAATTTATTTTAGAATTGTTGCTTCTAATCTTGTGTTGTACTTGATGCCCAAACACTAACTTATCATGCACTGCTCATATTTGGCATTTGACTATTCTTGGCATTGATCCCTTGATTACTTGACACACTTGATTTACACCTTGATTGATCAGTGGGAACATGATATATATTTGATATCAGTTTTCTATATGAGACATGGCACTTGATACATATTTTGATATATTCAATAAGTTTGGATAAGTTTTATACATAAATGACAATGTTTAGATCATTGTTCTATTATTTACATGATGATAGGTTTGGTTCACACTAAATCCTAATATGTATTACCAGTTTTAGTTCAGTTAGAGTAGGACTATATGATTCTCAATGTTGCTACACATATTCATCATTATGTTTCCAAAGTGGTATTCCAAGTCACCAATATAATAGTCTTTATGTATTTGTCTTGGCTCTTGCATTTGAAGTTAGTTTGATATTCAAGTTGAATTAAAAGTTGTAATATTTCTTAGTTACCTTAAGTGAATTGATGAAAGTTGTATTTGAAATAATTATGTTCACGATACTATGAAATCCTTTTGGCTTTACCTAGGTGATTAAAGACTTGATATTATAACGTTGTTGTTACACAACACTTAGCACTGAATGGTACCAAGGTTATGGTATTGATATTTATGAGATTTGAAGCATGAATTAACATGTCATTACATTTGGCATACATAATGTTTGAGTGGAATTGGTTTATATACCTTATATTGACATTTGAATAAAGTGATATGTAAATTATTTTTGGGTTTCACTTGAAACCATAGCTCAATGGAGGTAGGACATGACCCAAAACTTGTTAGGGAATAGACAATGATCTTGATGGCGAATATAAAGTTTTGAATCTGAGATAACTGGTTTGTGTGAGTGTTTTATATCTGAGACAATATTTTTGAAGAATTATGAAATGTTGTGAAGCAGATTTATGTGCAGATCATATGAGATCTAGAGGAGGTGCAAGATTTGATTGTTATAGCTGTCTTCTTTCCTTGAATTGTTTCTCAAGATTTCTCTTATATTTAATTTCAAGAGTTGGATTATAATCCATCTCTATTGATTATCTTTTAAAATTTGATATTGGATGTCCTAATAAAATTTGAGTTTAGAAAATAGATTCTTATATAAGTGGGCACTATTAATGCTTTGCTTTCAAGTGTTGTAGGTTGACAAGTTCAAGTTTTCATATTTTGATTTAAATAATGTTCTAAGTTTTGACTTGTTTAGATCGTTAAGCTTAAATCACATTATAGATAGATTTTGTTTGGGGTTTGCAGATGTTCTTAAAAGATACTAATGCTTGTATGTTTTCTTGTATGCTTGGAAAGGGTATCTAAGCTTCTGCTCAAGGTTGAATAAGTTGTGAACATGACCTTGGATTAATACAAAACATACAAATCTGCATATTTATTCAGAGATAAGAGTGCCGCCCAGCATTGGGAATGTGAATACTTGAGTTTGGGGTTAGCTGTAGCAATTTTAAGATCATATTATCAACTAGAGTAGACATTGGTATGCCCCAAAACATTGTATTACTGTTAAGATTCAAGAATGAATGAATATATTTTGCATTGCTATTGCTCAGATTTTGTGCCCCTTTTTTAAAGGTTTATACAAAAATATCAATCTGTTGTGTATGTTTGAGTTCACTTCTATAAAGGTCTACCTTTTCACTGATTATTTTTGTTTTTTTAATAACTGTAATTTTGTCAAACAATTTGCATGCAATTGAACCATTGAGTTTATTTGGTTTGAATTTGTATGTTATTTAACAACTTTCATATTTCTCATTAGAAGAAATGAGCATAAAATGATAAGAACTTGCACTCCACAATGAAAGAAATGTAAATACAATGATAACTTATCCCAGATTTTAGATATTCAGATTTAATTTAGAATGACTTAACAATACATAATCGGATTGGAATATTATTACAGAGCTTGCAACAAAAATACATACAATAAGAAATATATTCCTCTTGTTCCTAGATGTATGATATGGTCTCCCTTCAAAACTTGACTCAAATGTGGTCTTTGACAATGACTTCACCATCAGATTTGTAGCCTAGACATCTCTAATATTTGTTAATGACAGTGATACTCTAGCACGCATTCACTCGAGTATTCTCAATGTAATACAGCCTGTATAAACCCTTGCAGTTTAGTCTCTATTTTGTACGTCCTCTTGGAAAATACTTTCAATCTGTATGACACCTACAATGGGTGATTCAGCTTTACTGTAGCAACTCCCAGCTATGTATTTAACCCCTCCTTTATATCACTTTGTGTGGATCTCATAAATGTGTGTTCTTAACAATTAACATGGCTCATTTTTCACACTCACTTATTTGTTTCCAATTCACATCTACCAATCACCACTTCACATTTCTCTGATCCTTTCCATATGCATCCCATAAAATGTCTTTTAGTGCAGCTATACCATAAGTATGGTTATGCCCCATAAATAGAATTACATATACCATTTTTTCACACTAGTCTGTTCATATCTAAATTTATCAATTTGATGCTTAAGAACGCCTTTGAAGATAACACTAACTTGATATGTGAGCATGTTCTTCAAGCTATTAATGTAATTGGGCAAGTCAAGTTGTTAATGATAACCATTCATGATTAAGCTCACCAAAATAATCATAAATGATTATATTGGCAAACAACACAAGTATCATTTGTTTTGAAGGGTGGCTGATTACCAATGAAATTTCATCAATGGTGGCTAATTATTAATGTTGACATTATTGTTTTTGCAACTTTGCATTCTAACTAATTATGAACTTAAAAACCTTTATCACATTAAAATACTAAGTCCAAATTATGGTGGAGGAAAAATATTAGGAAAGATGATTGGGAAGGAATGTGCAAATATGTTGGCCTAATCCAGTGAGCATGATTTGTGTGTGTATTTGTAAATCTTGTATAATCTATTAATATTTTATAATTTTTGATTATATGCAAGATACTACTAATGCTTGTATGTTTACATTTTGTATATTTATAGCTCGAATAATTTCCTGTGAAGAAAGTCCACACCTGGCAATATGAACCTAGAACAAAATAATGAGACAATTGCTAGATTGTGGTGTCAGTTCCAAAGAAAAGTTGATAAATGTAATTGTCTTTGCAAAAAGTGTAAGGGCTTAAAGAATCAAAGAATTCTAATCACAACATCCTAGATTCATTGTAGGAAATATGGTCATGTTCAAGGGGGGTATGATTTTTGTCGATTGGTGAATGTGGATTTCCAACTAGAGGAACATGGAGGTGTGAATATCCAAGCTAAGGATAATGCTCCCATGGAAGAAGATGATCCTGTGGCAGAGAACACAATTGAAGATGATGGTATTGGCATAACTGATAATGTGCTAGAGGACATGATTGAAGAAGATGGTATTGGTGTAGCTGATCAAGATGATCATGATGATGGTACTAGCACATCTGATAATGATGATGAAGATGGTCTTGATATACCTATACTTGAGAAGACATACAAGCCCCTATACCAAGGCTCCCAAACAAGTCTTCTCTCTGCTATAGTGTTGTTGGTGAACTTAAAGGTTATGAATGGTTTATCCAATGTAGCAATGTCACGTATGCTAAGGTATGCCATTTTTGTCATCTTCAATGTTAGCATACCATTACTGTTCATTATATTAACAATTCATATTTGTTGTTGTAGGTTGATAGGTGAGTTTTTGTTACCACCATCAAAAATTCTTCCTCATTCGTACCAAGAATTATCTACCATTATGAATCAAATTGGAATGAAGTATCAGACAATACATGCATGTCCCAATGATCACATTCTATATCATAAATAACATGAATTTTGAACAGAATGCCCTAATTTTCATATTATTAGATATTGGTCATATCAAATAACAAAAAGGTGCCTCACAAGGTTCTTTGGTACCTTCCCATTATTCCACCTCTTTAATGATTATTTTGGTGCACTAGCTTGGCACAATTTATGGATTACCATGCACACAATAGAAGTAAAGATGTCATTATGAAAATTCCTAAGGATGGTTATGCATTTAAAGACACAGAAACAACATGGCCACACTTTAAAGAAGAACCTTGTAATCTCAAGCTTTCATTGGCAGCGAACGGTGTCAATCCATTTGGAGATATGAGATCTGTTTACTCAGTGTGGCCTATTTTTGTTATTAACAATAACATTCCTCCTTGGATTTCCATAAAGAGGGAGCACATAATGTTGTCAATGATTGTACCAGGTATTTTTTCATTTAATAGTAATCTAAATTAATTTATAAAAACCACATCAAAATGGTCATAATAATTATGTAATATTTTTGTTCATTCAACTAGGTAAGTACCTTGTTAAAGATATGAACTTGTATATTGAGCCCCTTATTGACGAGTTGTTGAAGTTATGGAATGGGGTCACTATGTATGACATATCTAGACCAATAGGACAAAGACAATTTCAATTCCATGCAATGCTTGTATGGACAATACATGATGCCCCTGGGCTAACAAATTTTTTCTGCATGTTATATATTGTTAAGGTCACATATTTTTGGTATGTTATAGTGCTTACACATTATTTTTGTATGTTTAAGTTGCACATGATAATTTTACATGATCCAATTGTATGGTAAATTTTAGGTCTTCAGAAAAAGGGTAAATTCGCATGTCCAGTTTGTGGTCCGAAGATGAAATCTCGTCATTCAAGAAGTTTAGGAAAGTAGGTGTTCGATGAGTTTAGGCACTTTCTCCATAATAATCATAAGTATTGAATTATCAAAAAAAATATTTTTAATGGGCAAGAAGAGACAACATCAAGGCCACGAAGAATGACACCTCGTCTATGGAAGTTGGAATACAATAGACTAAATCGCCGAGGTAATGTCATTACATCTGATGATTTTTGTTTGAATTTTATATTTTGATATTGTCTTTTATTTACTATTAATGTAATTGATGCTCATGAAGGTCATGAAGGCGTCAATGACCAACTTCCTAGAGAAATAAAAAGTTATTCTAGTCAATTTAGTAGGTTGTACTACAAGGATCTCCCAATCATGAATTTGTTTGATGCTATGCATATTGGAAAGATTGTAACAGAGACACTATGGAAAATATTGGATGGAAGGTGTGACAAAGAAAAAATTGCCAAAATCTATAATAACATTCATGAATCCAATCATGCACTAAAAAATTTCATTGAATCAAATAGCAATGGAGACCACATAAATAAGAGTGCCCTTTCTTGGTTATTAACTGAGCAGCAAAGTGATGCATTAAAAGAAGTCATAAAAAAAAACAAAATTTCCAATAGGATTTGCTGCAAATATAAGCAGTCTTGTATCAAAGAAAGGTGATTTTTGGACAGGGTTGAAAACACATGATTGACATACCTTTATCAAGGTAATTCATGTTCTCTATTTACAATATATTTGTAAAATTGCATGTACTTTTTATTGTATTATTTTACAATATATTGAAATGATCATTTTTTAATTATTGCAGTACGTCCTACCTCTATCCCTCCCACACCAGTTTGATAATAGTTTTAAACAAGTTATATACGATCTTGAAAAATACATGAGGTTAGAAGTGTTATTTATTAGACTCATTGTACATATATTATATTTATGACTTGCTTTACTTTTTATGTAATTTATTGTATATTTTTTTCTAAAATCTTGTTTATATGTTCTTGCGAGTTGAATCTTTTTTAGGTGGTTATCATCTAAAGAAATTGATAAAAAATATATAAAATATTGGAAGAAAAAAATTCTCCAACTTATGTGTGAAATGCAAAAGTGTCTACCTCCAAATTTTTTCAATGCTCAAGAACACTACCTCATAAATCAAGTTGATGAGATTGAATTGTGTGGACCTGTACAAAGTAGGTCAATGCGGATGGTTGAGAGGCACTTGAAATTTATGAAGGGCTTGGTTCGACAAAGAGAATGTCCTGAGGGTTCTATGGTGGAGGGATATATGGTATACCGGACCATGGTATACATTAGTGAATATCTTTCCAAGTTTGCAGCAAGTATCCATGTAGATTGCATTTAGGATCCCAACTCTATTAACAAATTCAAAGGGGAGTACTTGATGGGGAAAGGTAGATTGAGGAAAGTGAGAGGTAATTATACGATTTGATTTTAGTTTATTAATTCTTATAAATATTCAATATAAGTTGTTTCTAAGCGTCTATTTGTTTTCTTTATAGTTGGTCATGAGTGGGATGCACTAGATTTGTATATTGCAAAAAATCTTTATTGGATGACATATGGATTCACCAATCTCAAGAAAATGGTCGCTCATTAACATGGGATGGTGTTGCATCATTGGTTAAAGATGCTCATCGTAATGAAGATCCTAATGTTACACCAATGGTACTTGATCTAGCATATGGTTTAAGAGGTAGAAAGGTACATATAATTTTACTAACCATGACCCATAGGTTTAATATCAACTCACAGATTGATGAAAATAATCTTGACATGTTTAAATAATTGCAGATCAAACACCACAAATCTATGTACTACCATGGCCATAAATTTCACATAAAAAAGTTAGACGACACTAAGAAAACTTGTGATTCTGGGATAAGTACAGTCTTCAAGGTCACTAATATTTCATCTAGAAATGACATACATCCTCAACAATCTAAAAATTGATACTATGGAATTTTGGATGATATACTTGAGTACGATTTTAATTCATTTAAATTAGTTCTATTTTTCGTCAAATGGTACAGGCTACGGCTGAATCAAAATGATCTTGATACGAATGTTATTGAACATGATAGTGGATTTAAAATGATTAATACAAGGTCATTTGACCCAGTTGGAGATGATCCCTATGTTTTTCCAAGCCAATGTGAGCTAGTGTTTTACCTTGGCATTCCACATAAACTGGGTTGGTCATTTGTTGTTAGACTGATCCAAGAGGAAGGTCGGTAACATATAATGTGATGGAAGAAGAAGATACTAAAGAATCAGAAGACAAAGTAAATGATCATAACGAACGTCTATTACACAATGAAGAAGAAGAAGAAGAAGAAGAAGAAGAAAATGATGATGATTCTGGTGATACTGATGATGATGGTGATGATGATCATGATCATGATCATGGTGATGAAGATGGTGTTGATCAAGGCGATGATGGTCATGATGATGATGGTTATGATAATGGTGATGAAGATGATTAAGTTGGTGGTCATGATGATGATGAAAAAAATGATGATGATCAAAGTGACAAGAAGGATGATGGTGATGATGATTGTAATACCCCTCTAACCCTAATACAAGTTTTTTGAATGAAGTAAGATCTTTAGATGTTTCCTTATATCTTAATACTTGTTTTCCTGTAAGTTGTTTATAATGATTTCATCGGCTTGTACCTGAGAATTCTAATATCAGACATATTGTCTAAAGGTATCATTTATGTATGTGTTTGTCCCCATGTATGTACAAAGGACCTTTAATACCTTTCTAAACATAGTTAGGATGTTATGTGATATGTGCTTTCAATGAATCTTCTATGTCACTTAATGATTTTAGGACATTTATTATGATTATGATGAGTTATTATTAGTATCTATTATTGACAAACCCAATGCTCAAGATTCTAACCCTCATGTTACATTCTTTGTGTGTGAGTGTGTCTATATACATGACATGTCTTCATGATTTGGGATGAAGTCGTAGTTACTCACATGGATGAGGTCCACACGATGTATCAATCCTGATCATCTGCCTGCAATGTCTTCTTTAATATGTACATCAATGCACATGTATTTCTTCTCGGTGATGCAGGCTTGTAGGTACTGGGCATTGACTTCACCTGGCTTCACAGGTCTAAGCATGCTCCAAAGTCCTCAATCGTTATTGTTGTTACAGACACAGTACTTGGTCCCACAAGATTATGCCTATCCCTAATCCTTGTTCCTGGGTTGGGTGTTTTGGATTTTTTCCTTTGATTGTGGATTGATGTCTGATTATGGTTGCTTGGTATTTTCTCATTGAGGATATTTGTTATAGTCCCTAGGACTATGTGAATATTGTTTTGTGGTTGGATTATCTATTAGTAATAATATGATGGTCTTATGGAATTAAATATATGGTAATAATCCTTTTCTAAGTGTGTTCATTAAAGAATGATTATAATAGTAATATTTGCATGGATATATATACACATAGGCATATGGGTGCGCACACACACACACACATACAAAAATACATATTAATATGGTTATATAAATGTGTTTTAATGTGAGTGTTTATGTATTTATTTATTTATGTCCTCATATTTATAATGAAGGGATTGACTATTGTGTGTAATTAAAACCACTTCATCCTTGGATAAAATAAAGGTAAATTACTTATTGTTCTTTAAAGAGAGAAAGTAACTAATCTTTATCTAAAGTGATAGTGAGAGTAAAATAAAAGAATTTACTTACAACTTAAAACTAAACCAATAGTAACTAAAGTGATAAATAAACTAAAAGCATTCTCGAGAAGCTATCTACATATTAATTCATCTAAGGACTATTGTAATCCAAACTAATAACCAAAAAATGCTTTGTGGATGGTTGCATCGGTTAAAACTTCCCGAGAAACCAATCCTACCACATATTTATGTAAGGAGTTTTGGAAGTAAAGAGTTAGGAAGAAAACAGAGGATAATATATACAGAGAACTATATATCTAAAACTATTAGAAAGGTTGGTGGAAGCATTTGGAGGATATCTCTGTGTTTGGAAGGTTTGAGGAGATTAGACCTGGCTGGAGTGGAATTAGAATTGCTTCAAAGGTTTCTTTGTAGGACTCTAGGTAGGCTCTAATCAGAAAGAGAATCCTATTCATGTGTATGCTACATTTTGATGTGGTTGTTTTACTGTCTGCTATAGTTATGTGATCAATGGAAATCTTCTATGTCTGTTTTGATATTATGCCTTCTTGTAGGAATGAAATAATGAATGAATACCTTATGATGGATAATGTTTATGTACTGTCATTTATATGTTCCTCTTCATGGATTTTCACCTTAAATTTATTGGCTTTTAGATAGAACCTCCTTCTGTTGATATTATGCAGACTTCCGTCTTGTTATAATAATGTCTTCTGGTGGTCACCTTTCTGCACCTTGCACCTATGGGCAAGAACTAAAATTTTTTACCACAAAGGTAGGATGGGTTTGATGGATCTTTTGGAAGGATAACTAAGGGATCTCAATTGGGTATCTCTCTGATTCTTCTTTCCAGGCCTCCATCTTATCCAATTTTACCCGAAAGGTCGAATCTGGTGGTTGTTGTCTTGAGTGCACATAGTCCTGACCGCCTATGCAGAACTGGGCACCACCTGCGCAAGATGCATGACCACCTACACAAAATTACCCACCTATGTAGGTTGTACCACCTATGTATCTTGGGTAACCACCTGTGCAACTTAGGTTACCACCTACGCAGCTTAGGGTTCCACCTGCGTAGGACTCTTCCAGTTTTATTTTTAGAGTTTTCAGAAGGGCTTAGGGTGTCGTGTTGACTTGGGGTTGACCTGAGTGGGTGTGTAAACTTGTAGGACACTTAATTTTCATATGGTATTATGTTTAGGATCTTTTGGAACCATCTCAAGAGTTTGGATAATTTTGGGAACCCAGATTAGGGCTAGGGTTGTCTTAGTCTGATTTTAGCCTTAGGGTGGAACATAAAATGTAACATTTAAGTATAAGCTACATAATTTTAATTCCTTATACTTTAAGTTACATTTTATGTAATACCTTCTAGGATGTTTGAGAGTGGTTTCAGCCTCTTAGGAGTTCAAATAAAGATTCTAGATTTTGAAGGTTTTAGGAAATTTCAGACTTAGCCAAATTTAAGGAATCAACATGTTTTCTGCAATATGATCTTGTTATGATGTTTTGTGGTTTGAGTTGGTACCAAAAGGAACTATTTATATGGTTGTGTATAATACTTGATGATTCATGCATTTTGATGTCTTTTTATGTGTTATCTATCTTCTTGTATACTAGATTAGGGTTTAGGAATGTCCAGTGGATTAGGGACAATCAATGATCTCCTAAACCCAATCCAATGATGTTAAGATGTTATGATTTGTGTTGGGTTGAAGTACTTGATGTAATTATGTGTTGTGAACCCCTTTTTGATGCATTGGATGCAATATGGATGTGTTTTATCCACTTGAGTACTTGATTATCATTTAGGGTTGTCCAGAGGATTCATGACAACTAGTGGTTTCCTAAACCCAATTATTTGATGTTGTGACATTGTTATGGCTTCTTGTTTATTATGATGTATTCCTTATGTTCTTTTGAGACTTGTTTTGGTAGGGAACATAAGAGCACTAGGTGAGTGGCTCACAGTGTAGGGTCGGGGCCCTAAGTGGCTAGTACCAGGGTAACCCACTATGGAGTTGTTTAATCCAGTGATAACAATAATAATTTATGGGAAGGGAACTACACATTAACTAAGATAAGCCTCGCCCATGCCGGTAGTGCTAGTAAAGGCTATAGATGGGAGTGGGAGAAGGTGATATTGCGATAGCACAATCAGATAGTCTCATCCCTATGAGAGATGTTTGGTTCCGCATGTGCCTACTTGGGGGCTGGGGCCTAGAGGGGTTGACTAGGGTAACCCAAGGGGTGAGGGCTATGCAATGACACTCACCTAGCGTGTCTTAGAGTTCCTACCAATGTGCTTTATGTCTTTGTGATCTTCTTTTTTTTCTATTGTGTTATGTTTTGGGAAGGGCTACCATCACCTTAGGGGTATCCTAGTTGTTACCTTCTTGCGTGGACCTTGGTCTCTATCTCCTAGCACGGGGGAGTGGAATCTTCTTGGATCCATGTAGTTGGGTTCTTGGCTCCTGTTTGTTCTAGATTTCCAGTTTTGAAGACTTCTTATTGTATATGTAAAGATGTGCTTATGCATGTGCATTCTTGTAAAAAAAATCTCTTGTAAATTATTGGATTTGATGATATGATGTATATCAATGTAATTCAAAGAAATTTATAAGGGAATGGGTAGACCTAGGAAAAGGGAAAGGGTAAATATTATATGTTATCAATATGAAAATATAATTGTTGAGGGCATTTATTCATGTATCTTTTATTACTTTTGGTATTCAAGAAATGATCTTAGACTTAGTATGAAATGACGTATTTATGAATGGATGTGCTATCTCTTGATGTATGGTTGTGGAAAACCATTATGATTTAATGAATCTATGAATAAATAGCTATAGAATTCAATATTGGATTATGGTTACTATGTTTCATAGATCCATATGAAATAATAAAGTATATAGGGCATTTCCTATCCATCAAATGTTTATCTTTCACCTGAACTCTTAATGAATAGTGTAAATAATGACATGAGTTTAGTAAAGGATAACTCACATGAATGCATGCTAAAATATTAGGATTGATGGTGAGATTATACATGTAACTTAATGCTAAGAGTAAAGCAATGAATTGCAAACTTATTTTAATCAATCACCGGCTTAATGGTTAAATGAATAGATTAGATCATGTTTATGTAATAGCAGTGTTAGGGAACCTGAGAGGACTTAGATTAGTTATAATATTTTATTTAAAAAAATATATTCACATCTTGTAGTAGTTATTTGGCTTGTCCTCTTGGGTTCCCTGGTGGGGTGTGACAATGATGATGATGATAGTCATGATGATGACATGGATGAAGAAGATGATCAATAACATGATCAATGAAATGTATGTCAAGGTATGATCAATGTCACATATGAGGTATTGATTTATTCATAGAAATTTGTTTGACTTGTATGTTTTTATAATTAAGTTATTATGTGTTGAACTCTAATGTCATGGAGTATATTTTGCATCATGTAAATTTTGTCTTCTATGTAATTTGTAGCTTACATATCATGTAATTTTTGGCTAACTTAAGATAAATGATTTACATATGTAGGAAATTTAATGCCTTTGACATGGATCGACAGGTATAATTTATTTTTTGGTTTCCTTCTCTTTAGTCATAAAAATATATCGATCCTACTATATCTCTTATTTGATGGATTGAAGGTATCACCAAATAGGTATTTGTCTGATCTGTCTTCCTCAAGTGAGGTTCATGCAGGAATAGAAGACAAAAGTGAGACATCTAGCAGGTCTAAAATAGGGAGATCAACTAGAGGTCAAAAGATTAGAATAAAATTCAATAAACGAATGTAATTTTTCCTTGCTGAGGGGGGTCAATTTCTTATGATAATCACACCAAAGGCAATAGGAAGGTTCCCTTAAGGTACACACATCTTCAGAAAGAATGGGTACCCAAGGAACTACCTCCAGTTAACACTAATTTTTCTATTAACGAAAGGATATATCGCATAGCTCCATCTTCATTACATGGTTTGGGCTTATTTTCCATGGATGACATAAAGGTCAGTTATAATCAAGTTGTTGAATTGATGGAGTATGTAGGACCTTGTTACAATTACAATAATTGGATGCAGATTGTGCAATATAAAAAAGGTATGCATAGGTATGCATTGTCACCAAATTATATACAATGCAAAGAAAATGATCAAAGTAAAAGGCTTACTATGTATATTGATGGAAGGCCAAAAGAAACAAGGAATATTGTAGGTTTTATAAATAGTTCTCAACCTGTGTTAACTAATAAGTGGTTGAATTGTATATTCGAGGCACGCGAGGGAAATCGTGTATTTGTATGTGGGATAAAATCAATAAGTGCAAGGGAAGAGCTTCTGATAGATTACAATTTGAATCATGTAGATACAAAAACATTCCCTATCATGGGACTGGTAAGTATATCATTTAAACCAATTGCCTCCAATTAATATTGACTCCAATACACAATCTACTATTTTATTAATAATTTTTTTTGGTAAGTTTATTACTTTCATTTCGCTGCTGATTGCTAAGAATTACTAATCTTTGTCATAGGGAAACATATATCCATCACAAGACACAGGTGAGGATGTTCCTCACACACCTTCTTCATCAAAGGTAAACCTTAATTAGTGTAATTCTACAAATTATATAGAAAAAAATGTAATGTTATTATGTTATATTCTTTATGGATTTGTAGTTATTCTGAGAGAATTTCACTGATATTGATGTCACAACTTGATACTTATTGATAGGGAAAAGCACAAATGACAACAGATCAATTGCGATATGAAATTGAGGTGGCATTTTTAGATGACATTGCACGCAGCGCTAACCCCCTCTTCATGGCTACTCAGATTCAAAATAAATATACTAAAGAAATTCTTAACCTTGTGATGATTCCAATCAAAACTGAGGAGATAAAGGCACTCAAAGATGAATTGATACGTAGAGTCAATTGTATGAATGTAAGTAGGATTTAACCTTAAGCAATAATTAAAGTTCAATAGATGTTTATATTTTATACTATCTTATGGATCATGATTTAAAATATGATGTGTTCTTCTTATAGGATTTTTTGACACCTCTGAATCATGGTCAATATGGTGAGGGTTGTAGGGCACAACCTTCATGTAAATAATCCTTAAACTTTTAACCATTCATTTAACCTTTGTATGAATTATTGACTCAACTTATGTTTGGGAAGCTTCTAGTACCCCATTTAATATTTATCCATTGCAAATGTCTTTGCTAACAATGGATTATTCAGGTCATGATGAAGTGCAGATGCCTCCTTTGATCAACATTCTGATATTGCCGACTGTATTTTCCACAACATGGAGCTTGCAGTCATCTTCCTTTGTACCAACTACAGATGGTAAAACCTTGTTTTTCTATATTTTATTATGTGCTAATCATGCATAGATTATTTTTCTTGTGTGAATTTTATACACATGAACCTATTTTGTGCACTAATTGATACACCTACACCTGGTACAAGAACATAGACCAATACTACTAAATCTCAACCATTTCTTGGATCATCCCATGTTACTAGTACTGGTTCATTTGCGGGGTCATTGTTGTTGAACAAGAAAAATATGTTTCTATTAAAAGTACCAAAGCTTCTAGGTGCTTTAAGATTGTTATTATTTATAGTGTAATTGTAGTTTACTTATACATAACTCATTTTGGACTGATAATCCCATGATTGTTTTGTAGGAAATGATGTTTTTTATGATAGTGTTTTTGAAATGACATTGAAGCTTTTTGGGCCCACCATATGCAAAAGGCACGTAGCTTCATAATATTGGTACAATATTTTTCTTATCTTCCATTTATTGTACTATATTAAAGTTATGATATCTAACAATTTTTTTTTTCAAAAAAGGTGGAATGAACAGGATGTTGACTTAAAAAATCAGCTCATTAAATATTTAGAGGACCTCTTTGTAAATAAAACTTTTGACAGTGCCCTGATTCTTAAAAAAGCATCCAAACATTTAAAGACTCTGAGGGACCAATATAGAAGGGCTCTAAAGGATAACCCAAAGTACAAGCATCCTCCTATGATTCCACCGATGGAGTGGAATGAAATAATGGAAGATGCAAAAGAGAAAAGGCTAAAGGGTAGAGGAATTCAACTAGAAGATGGAAAAAGAAGGTATGACGTGATAGTATTAAGTAGAATGTAATCATGCACTAATTAGTGATCTTTGTAAATATATAGTTTAACATGTTTCAAAATTTTCATAGACTGCAAGACACATCAAAAGCTACAGAAGCAAGATTAAAAAAGGTTGGCCAACACAGACTTGTCTCTGGTAGCTATATGAAACTTCACTCTCGACTTGTAAGTAGCAACATTGGAATTTCATATCAATTTTTTATATATAAGGCTGCAAACAATTTTGTTTAATCAAATCATACATGCAAAACTGATGATATTAAACAAAAAATATAGGACATGGAATTCAATGTAGCCCATGGATGAAGACAAAAGAATAGCCTTGAAGGAAGGCTATAAAGTCATGGATGAACACCTATGCCAAGAATCCAAAATCCATAATGAAGAATCTACTGCAGCAGATGAGACACAGGTAAATCAGTTAAATGAAAAGTAGATCAAATTGAATAGTTAATTTTGAACATAAATTGACTGTTTCGTGATAACAATACGCATGACATTTCACTGCAGCCTTCAAATCCTATCATAGAACCTGGGTGTGATGAAGAAAATGATGTGCATCACTGTGGTGGAGGTATTAATTTTCTATTGGAAGTAAATTATGTAATTATTAATAGAATATAACATCTTTAATTGCAATTGGCTGTGTGACTTTTTTTTGAATATTTTAGAGCAGGTTGAGCATGTTGAGCATGTTGAGGTGGTGGAAGATCAAAATGTTATTGTACATGATGTGGCATTGTCAGGTAAATAAAAATACATGTTATGTTCTACTGGTTATTGAAATACATGTAATAGTAAAAAAAAGTATGTGAATTTAACCCATTTACTTGTTATTGCAGCAGACCCCCCTTTAGTGTAGCAACCTCATGCTCCTCAAAACATGAGGAAGCACCATAATTTGAGATCACAGCCAGAAGAGGAGGAAGATATTGATGCTCCTGGAAGGATTTTCCAGGTTAAAAAATCTAAGAAAAACTCAGAAAAGAAGTGAATTAACTATGAATGTTGTGTATTAATATTGAATTTTATGTCATGTTAATGAATATTGTTGTGTTAAAGAATTCTTGATTAGTGTTGCGTATTAATGAATGTTATATGATATTAATGAATGTTACATGATTGTATTGATTGAATGTTATAATTTATAAATGGATGAATGAAGTGTGTAATTAGATGTTAATGGGGAATTTAGATTGATGTTAGGGGGAGGGGGGTGAGGCCAGATGAGCTTCCACCTTCACGTGTTTGGCCTTCTTAAGTAGAGAATATTAAATTATTCTCGAAACCAAGTGAAGCTCAAACTAACATACCTTCATTATTTAATCAATTTCATTCATTCTAGGTCTTTTCTCATAAGTGCATTTTGAATGTGTCATTTTCAGAAAAACTATCAAATAACAAACTGGAAGGGCTAATAGTCAACTTGTCTATCATGATTTGACTTCATTTTATGTATGTATTCTCTTCTTGAAGTGTTAAATTAGTTCTTTTGGACTCCCATTTCCTCACATTAAATACATTTTTCCAAGAATAAAATATCTTTATATAAATATTGACTTATTATGTAGCTTGGAGAGCTTGAGTCAAAATTAGGTCACGATTTTAATTTAGCACAAGAGTGTGCCACTTGTTGATGCATAGTTGTGTTCCACATTCTAGCATAATAGTAGAGTTGGTATGACAGGTATGATATGACAGAAAACTAAAGAAGATTCTACAAGCAACTTGGAATCCACTCAAGGAGTTCGCCTCACTCAAGGGTCAAGTAGAGTACCCTGACTTTGTAAATCACTCCCACAACCATGCTCATGAGTTCACTATCACTTTTCCTTGTTCCAATCTCTCCAAGAACCAATACCATCCTAGGCTACCTAGTGCACCTAGTTCCTCCACCATGCCAAATCTCCAACTAGACCTCTCACCTTGTTCCCAACACCATATATCATCTCATCATGGTCTATTCACCATGTTTCAACACCCCACTCACTCTGGTCTATTCAACTCCCATCATTACTCTCCTGTACCACTTCTACTTTTCAACTTTGTTTGGTCTTACTCAGACATCCACACTCCCATTTGATAAACCCTTACCTTCTGGGTTAATAACCTAGGGCTTTGTAGAAACTACCCTTACCTGCAACTAACAACCTCAACACTAATTCTAGAAACTTCCCCTACATCCATATAGACATATTTAACCATCACATACCCCCTCTCTTCATCAGGTATCTTCCAACCACCATTGGTGCTTAACAAGTGCACCCTTTCACTGGGTCTTCACTAGGATTGCCACTGCTCCCTCATCATCTGGCGCCCTTCCCTGCATCCAAAACCATATATAATACAAGGAATACACTAAGACATCTCCCACCAAACTAAAGTGGTCACAGGGGTGTGAGTGCCCTTACATGATAAGGGTTTCAACCCTTAATCTACTGACTGTATAGAGGATTACAACCCTTAGAGTGCCCTTACATGATAGAGGGTTACAACCCTTAATAAGATATTAGTATATGTCTCTTATTTGGAGAAATAAAGTTTTCTATTGTTATTGCATCTACTTTAGATTGGTGTAACATTTTGAGCCAGGGCCCTTTTATTTTATATTGGTATGATACATGTTTTCCACCTAAGGTCCTTTAATAGAAAATGTTAATGCTAGCGAGATTGTTATTGAAAATATTTCAATTCTAACATTTGATGTGAACCCTTAGTATTGGCCACTACATTCAAATATTGGAAACTAACATAATTCATCGACAAATGTATATTTGAAGGTAGGTTTGATAATTGTATGAAGCTAGATATTATTTCTTTTGGGCAGATCAATATTTCATTTGAAGCACAATACAGAAGATTCTCATGGACTCTCTATTAAGTCTTCTGATGTTGATCATGGATTTCTCCTGTAGCTATTACTTCTAGAATGAGATAGAATTATTTTGGAAATTGATTCTATATTGTCATTGGTGTGAGCTAACTGTAAGTGTATACATGGTTGGTGTAGTTGTAATACCCTTTTTCTTGGGTGGTTATCTCCATATTTGGTAGGAGTTTTATTTTCATTCATGGGAGCTTTCTATTAACTAGCAATTTCTTTGGCTGAGACATGGTCCTTGATTCTAACCAAAACTCTTCCAGGATTGGCATTGGAGAAATTTATGAGTTGATGAGTTTACTGTTGGAGTCGATGAAGATTGTAGAGCTTTCTGGAGTACTCAAGTAAAGATGAATGCTTAGTGAAATTCCAAACACAAGCATTCATATCTAGTATCACCCCTAATCTAGCACTAGATTGATTGTAAGGTCATAGTTCTTAATATCATTGTGACAATAAGTGTTCAAAATATTTAGTCCATGTTATGTTTTTTCAAATTATAGATCTGCACTAAGTTTATTGTCAAACATGTGAAACAAACCTAAACATGTCCATATGAAAGTAACAATTAGCACTGGTAAGTATTATTTTTATAGAAACAATAGTGGTAGAAAAGCGTATTAGTTACAAAAACAAGGATGTTTTTCTAAGGAAAGTGGTAGTCCTAGATTGAGGATATTACACAATCACACCTTAATTGTGGGAGCTTCCTAGATTGTTCATGCCTTAATTTTAATGGTGCCAACTAAAAGCAGCTGAAAGAACTAATGGATACTAAAAAAATCAACTCTAGCCTTACTAAAGAACACAAGAATTTCCACTTTATTTGAAAAAGCAACATCAAACGGAAGGAACTATTACCCATCTAACTGCTACTCGTACACTATGAGTAACGTCACTCAAATGGCTACATTATTCAATTATTCCACTATTCTAACTGAACGTGCTTATAGTCCTATTTGACTGCTAAAACTAACTACATGGAAGTAAATCAATCCTACAGATTAGAAAGGGTACATAAAAACTCTAAATCATATTTACTAAACAATCCTCAATCCATGCAACCATTGCATTTGTCAGCTTCAGGAAATATCGATCTATTTCTCCAATCTTCTCTTTGGCCTTCTTTGAGAGCTCAATGTAGCATTGTTGCACAGATGTGAAGTATTTGGGAAGGGTAACAAATTGGAAAACTATAATTATCTGCTCCTATCAAAATATTCCCTTGTACGGTTTATTGAAATTCACAAATTGGTTACTGGCTTTGTTTTACCAAAGACTTGGGCATTTGGTATGACTAAAAGAATGATGTGAAGAAGCTTAGTGCAAAATTGGTACCTAAAGCTTCTTTTCAAGCACCACAACAACATCGATATTGGAATTTGACTCCTAAAATGAAATGAAAACTTTATTTGTTAAGCATATGGATTTCAAGACTACTTCACTATAGTATCCCTTAGAAAAAATGATGCAAAGGCTCAAGGCTCAAATAAGAAATTCACACAATTGACCTTCAAGCAAGGAGCTAGGGAGCATGTATGATTGGCTTTACAAGACCTTAAAGAAATCATAGGGAAATGGAACATCCTTCCATGATAAAATCTCTACTAATCCCCCATTTTCGTATATATAAGGACTAAATTCAATTTTAAAAAAGTAAAGGTGATTCACAAAGCTTCCATTTACAAATTTCATGACTCAAGGTGAAACATGGTGAGGCAAATTTTAATGTGTTTCCCACACAACATGATACTTGATATTGCATTTTATCAAGGATAGGATTTTTAGAGATTTTGTTCACTTCAAATGGATCTTATTGGAAACATGAATTTGCAGTTTGGTTGAACATAGGCTCAAAATTTTGGCTTAGTTGTGAGGATAAGTCATTTGGATTTTTGAACCTCTTTCTTGTTGTACTTAAAGGTAATGTCAACACTGAGTTTTGATTGATTTTAGAACTTAGATAAAAATAATTCAAACTCTGATTGAATAATTTTCTTGCTAGATGGCATAATAAATTAATAATATGTTAAATCTACAGGAGAGGAGAGCTTGCAGGAATGGATACAGGATCCATCAAATCCTCACTTAGGGATTCTGAGGCTTAAAATAAGAGGTATGATGATTCCACCCCTTGTTATATAGGACATTGATTGTTAGCTCCAAAAGCTTTGTAAATTTGAAAGCAAGCTTCAGAAGTCTAATTTCATATCTTATGTTTTAGTGAGACCTTGCATTCTCCTCTATGATTTTAATATTCCTATATCACAACTCTATTTTCTTGACTTAAAAGTTATTATTTTTGGATCTTCTCTTCATTTCTACTCTCCTTGAATATATAACTTGAATACAAATGGTGCCTTAGAGACCACATATTCTATTCTACTACACTTAGGACATCTGCTATTTTATTGATTATAAAAGTTGTTCTCTTAGCAACTTCCTCTTCTATGTTGTAAAAAAAGTTGTTTAGGACCTCCTCATGTAAGCTACTATCCATTGGGAATCTTTCTTTATTATAAATTTAACTTGATCACCTTCTGTTCTATACTAGGAAACTTTAAAATTCTATTGTTTTATTGATTGCAAGAGTTGTCCTCTTAACAACTTTCTCTTTGATGTTGCTACAGAGGTTGTTTAGGACCTTCTCTTGTATGTTACTATCCTTTTGTCATCTTTGTTGATTACAAATTTTACCTCCATCACTTCTATTCTGTACTATTACACTTTCAATATTTATTATTTTATTGATTGCAAAAGTGGTCCTCTTAGCAACATCCTCTATGCTGTGAAAAAAGTTGTTTAGGACCTCATCTTCTTATCCTTTGGAAATTTCTTAGAAATTTAATACTCTTTGCTACATATTCCAAATCCATTTTTTTTATTGATTACATAAGTTATGTTTACAAAATCCTCTTCTATGCTATTGTGGAGTCGGTTCTAAGCACAAACCTTGTATTCTGTTCTATCAAGATTGTGATGTTTGATGCTGTATTATGGATTATTATAAAGTTATAAACAGTGATTGTTGTGTTAGAAACCTCCTCTTCTATGCTACTATACTCACTGATAGAGAGAAAATTGTTCTTTTGATAACATGTGGCATGTTGGCTCTAAGTATTTATGCCTTCTGTATGTGACAATCAAATCAAATCCATGTTCTTTATGTTCTCAGCTAATGGGGAGACATAAAATGAAGCGAAGGAGGATGGGAATTATTATTTTGTTGTGGGAAACTTCAATCAAGATAGTGCAGAGGTATTGTGAGCCTTTATACATGGGAAAAAAAAGCATTTTGTAAAATGATTTTTACTTATTATGTTTTTCTAGTGCAACATTACATAGTATCATAGTTTGGGAATTAGTCATCTATAAATATCAATTAAATCTTCATGAGTCATCTTTCAGCAGTAGTGATTCACAAGAACTTAGGAAGAAAGATGGGTGCTTGCAAGCACATACTCATGAAAGATTGTTCGTGAAGATTGACTCATATTAACATGGATTCCCATAATAGATATTAAACATTTTTTCAGACTTGAAATAGTGAGGAATTGGATCTTCTTTTTACAGGTTGTGAATGAGGTTAAATTTTACTTCCAAAATGTACAACACCCAAACTACCAATTAAAAGTGTTCAATGGGAAAGGACTTATGTGCTATGAAGCTTTCAATCCTTAAAAATAGTTAAGCACTTCTAACAACTCCATCTCGAAGCAATATAATGGTATGACACTTCTAATCATTTTTAACCTACATTTATAGGCATTAGGAAGAAATTTATGTTAAAGAGGGATAATTATTAAGAAGCATTCCAAGTAGTATTTTAAGCTCTAGATTTTTTTAAAAACAACATTCTGAGATGATTACTAAAAAAAAGTATGCAAAGTAACACAAATACCTGAAGATAAATATCTAGACTAATCACCGACTAGGATGTCGTTGGTGATTAATCTAGATATTTATCTTTAGGTGTTGTTTTTAACATTCCATATTGGTCAAACTTTCAAATAACTTTGGTCAAAATCCTCACCAACAATGGTCTACATATCAACCATTCTATGTCAAAATTCAGCATTGTGGGTTTGGCATCCTGGTCGGATGGCCCAAACATTTCGACCAACATTGGTGGAATGTTCATCAAATAACCTTGTCCATTGCAGATATCAATTTTAACCAAGACTGGCGTAGATCATTCGACATGAACAATGATGTGTCATAATTTTGACTAGTAAAATAGTGATGAAATTGTTGGTGGATTATTCAACGTAACTGGGTCGACAAATTGACTAATTAAAGGTCAAAAATTGACACAAAATGTACTAGTGAGTGGATAGGAGCCTCAGGAGGATAGCTCTATTTCTAGCAGGGTTGATAGGAGGGAGGATTTTGGCTAACTTGTTAGGTTATGGATTTGGGATGGGATGGTCGAGGGCTCTAGAAGAGATGCTAGAGAAGGGTACCACATAATGCTTGGGGTACCTTGTCTTAGGAAAACTGTATCATGATCTTCATATGGTTGCATACTGTAGGGTGCGCAACATAGGGACATGGGTTACTTTTTTACTAGTGTGGGCTTGGGAACACATTGCAATGATCTGACCTATGAGATTGTAGGAGGTGCACTAGCCTAGAGAGTCATACACCTACAAATACCAACTACGACTGAGGTACACAATAGTGGGACAAACATGTAACTGGTGAAGACTTATTTATGAGATCCAGTTTTTCTGTTGGACACCATACAAAGCGTGTGAGCCATGGGGGGTCATGGATTGGGAGATGAGGGTGGAGGATGGATGAGATGAATTTATATATCTCTAGTTCATGTATATAGATTGCTACCTTATGGGGAGGACCATCCACTAGATAGAGAGATATAGACCGTCTCAAGTGATGCGGTAGTTTGGATTGTAGTAGGGGTGGTAGAAGAGGATTTTTTACATCCTCATGTCACTAGGGAGGTAGGAGTGTGGAGGAGGTACACTTATTCCCTTACCATGAAGACCACTTGGAGGATCCTGAAATGAGTAGAATTGGTGGCTAGACCCAACTTAGATGATGCTAGGACCACCGCAAATTATGCGACTTGGTGGGCCATACATGTACCACTCTGACTGATCAATCTGACACAGGTGGCTTCTCATGACCAGTTGACAGGAGACATGGACATGGACAGTGGGACAACAATGGGAGATGTCCCAGAGATATCAGTAGCTGGGCAGAGGAGGGAACCTCAGAGGAAAAAAGTATGTGCACATACTAATGCATAGGTACAGGAGCCAGCTCAGGGAGAGGGAGAGGGAGAGGGGGATGGATAGGATTATGGGCCACTAGGTTAGGGACAAGTACAGGCACCCCAGGTGCCTATACAGTGATAAGTTCCACAAGGACCACAAGGGCCATCAACAGGGTATGTGTCATAGGAGGCATACAAAACACTGGTTGCAGAGCGAGATAGTCTGTAGATAGAGCAAAGACGAACACATGGGCATTTACCCATATCACAGGTTTCAGAGGCTAGTGTGCAGGTGGAGTTAGCCCAAGTTCAGGGAGTGTTAACTGTAGAGACAATATAGGTGGACAAGGTAGAGGGTGCACTAGACACCTTGTAGGGGAGAGTGGACTCTGGAGATTTTTCATTAGAGGGGGTTATGAAATAGGATGATGCCAAGCTATGGATAGAGATATGCACTCTTACCAATCAGTTAGGGACCCTGACAGAGAAGATGGATTAAGACACAGAGAAGGTGATTGCATTAACCTCAGAGAGGGATGTGAATTAGAGGTCAGCTGAGACATATAGGGCTAAGAAAGATATCGCTCAACAGGAAGCTAGAGTAGGGGGATGGTACAGGTGATATATGAGGCCTTTTCCACACACAAGGATGCAGCTAGGGAGGGTAGAGAGGAAACACATTAATAGGAATTATGCCAAGGGGAAGTGTTAGAGGGCTAGTAGAAACACATATACATAGAGCAGACTCGGTCAGAGAGCATAGGGAAGGCCTCACAGGGATCAGTGGGGATGCCACCTCATCCACCAGGCCATGGAGGAGGTGACGGACCATTAAAACCACCTGCATGATTCATCATGGGATCATGAAACACATTTTTGTATTTTTTGATGAGATGAGATGTATATGCATACTAGCACCTAGGTGCATAGTTGATGTATTTATTGATAACAAACTTTTATACTTTGGACATGGAGTTTTTATATATGATAATGAACTTGATGATTTTTGTGTTGAGATTTATGATGTATGATGCATATGTTTATATGAGTACTGACACTAATTTTTTAGGATGTGATGATGTATATGCTATGATGTATGATTTATATGCTATGTTTTGTTTATGCAAGATGAGATGTTCATATGTATGTATCTAGGTGTATGTTATGCAGGATGTGATGAGTTGATGTATTTTTGTAATTTATATGATGTATTGTAATAGATGTATGTAAATTTATGATGCAATGTACCTAATGATAATGAAAATATGATATGAAAATGCAGGGATGCAATGAGACACATGTTTTTTGTGTATGCCACTTTCGACTAATGAACCAAACATGTGAATCGTAAAGGACTAGGCAAAGAATGATTGGTTGGGGAAGTTAGTGCAATGGAGGCTCATAAAGTTAGTGTGATTGTGAAGGGATGAGACAATATGTGGATATAAAAGGAAAAAACCAAGTGACTATACACAAGTAATATGAACAAAAATCTTCCAAGGACGAGATGTGATTTGATAGTGCTATTGATGTGTGCGATAAGTTGGAACACCTAGAGAATATGGGTTTGGGAATGAAATGTAGCCAAAGGATGGATGGATGGGGGAATGAGATTTTGATAGATAATGATGCAGTAAATTATGTGTGATGCCTTTTACCAGCTTTTCATCACCCATACTTTCCCATGGTGCCTGATTTCCAAGTTTTCACCATTGGACTAATTATTTTCTCTTTACTCTCTTTTTTTTTTTTGGATATTTTGATTTTTTTTATGTTGTTCAAGTGCCTTTTTCCAGGTTTTCACTAGGACAACAATTTTTAAGCTTCTTTTTATGCTTTTTTGGGGGGTTTTTTCAAGACTTTTTATACCATTTTTTGTATTTTTGCAGGACTTTTTAATACTTTTTTATGGATTTTCTCAGAAATTGGGATATACTGCCAGTCTTCAGGCATAGAAGTGCCTAAGATGAGTAATTTTGATTGGATTATTTAAAGGATCTCCTTTAGGAGTGGAGAGTTGATATGACCCAAAGTTGAAGCATGCAGTGATGATATAAGGGCCTTTCCAGGTGACTTAAAATTTTCTCTTCTTTTCGTGATGTGTTCCTACCTTTTGATTCTCTTTAAGGACTAGATATCCCACCTGGAATTCCTGTGGGTGAGTCTTTTTGTTGTAGCTTCTCTTAAGGAGATTTTGATACACAACTAGGTGATCATATGCCTATTGATTTTCTCATCTAATAGATCCAATTGCATAAGGTGTGCCACATGATAGTCTTCATCTGTAATCATGTCCTTGAGTGACATATACAATGATGGTAGTTCAACCTCAATTGGTAAGAAAAATTTAGCACCATAGAATAGGGAATATGGAGTGGTGCCTATGGGAGTGTGGTAGGAAGTATGATATGCCTAGAGGGTGGGGTTAATTTGGAGGTGCCAGTCATGATCTCTATCATTGACAACCTTGTTTAGGATCTTAAGGAGGGTTTTATTGGTTGCCTCAGCTTGGCTATTATCTTGAGGGAAATATGGATTATAGTAGCAGTGATGGATATGGAGGTGTTCACACAGATTGATAATGTGTTGGTTTTCAAATAACGTTATGTGATCTATTAAGATAGTGGAGGGGATGTTGAAGAGGAGGATGGAATTTATAATATGGACACCTATAGTAAGGGTAAGTGGAATTGGTTCAACCAGCTTTGTAAAATACTCCATTGTTGTGATTATGTATTTGTGTCCTTCACAAGAGAGGGAAGAAATCTTACCAGGAGGTCTAAACCCCAACAAGACAAGGGCCAAGAAGGCACAATAGGACAGAGGTATTTTTTAGGAGCATGAATAAGATTATCATGTTGTTGACATGGTAAGCACTTCTTGACGAGCTCACAGACATCATGTTTCATTATGGGCCCATAGTATCCTACCCATAAAAATTTGTTTGGCTAGGACCATGGCACTTGTGTGGGCACCGCAAATCCCAGCATGTACTTATCGTAAAGTCTGGGTGGCCTAATTTTCATCTAAAAATCTAGAGAGACCATTTTTATAGCCTTGATGATAAAGGGTGTTGGCTACAATAGTGTAGTGGGAAGCTCTTTGAATAAGGTTTTGGTGTTGGGTGTTGGTGAGATGGGGAGAGATGATACCATTTTTTAGATAAGCATGGATATCTTGGTACCATGGGGACTGGGGACCAACCAAGACACATACACGGTCTGATTCATCATTCTCATAAGCAGGAGCATGGAGTTTCTCAAATAAGAATTCATATATAGTAGAGTCGTGAAGAATCTCTAAGAGGGATCCAATTATGGCCATTGCATCGACAAACTTATTTTATAGTCATGGCACTTGTGTCATTTGTAATTAGAGAAAATTCTCTTTCATCTTGTCAACCATCTCCTTATATGGCATCAATTTATCATCTTTTGTTTGATACTCATCCAACACCATCTTGATGATGAGCTGGGAATCTCCGAAGACATATATCTGTGATGTTACATTCTATAGCCATGTAGAGTCTTGTGACAAGTGTCTCATATTCTACAATGTTTTTTGTGTAGGGGAATACCAATTTGAATTTCATAGGGATGAAATCATCTTGAGGTGTGACAAATAGTATTCCTGCCCCTGCACCATGGGTTGTGTAGGATCCATCAAAGTAAAGTTTATAGGTGGGTTTCTCTTCTACCATGCATAAATGTTCATCTGGGAATTCTGTGATCACTGGGTATGCATCTACCAATGGTGCTTCTGCTAACTGAACTATGATGGATTTCCCTTTAATGGCCTTTCTGTCTATGTATTGAATGTCAAACTCACTTAGCAACATAACCCATTTTTTCATTCGACTGGTGAGGGTAGTTTTAAATAGTAGGTATTTGAGAGGGTCCACTTTTGAAATGAGCTTTACTATGTGATTGAGCATGTAGTAGTAAAGTTTCTGAGTGGAAAAAACCACTGCCAGACATTCTTTTCCCATAGGGTAATAATTGAGCTCATAACCCACTAAGGTATGACTGATGTAATAAATGGCTCTTTCCTTTCGTTCATCATCTAATTGAGCAAGGAGTTCCCCTAGTGCTATTGTAGTAGAATAAATATATAGGATGAGTGGTCAACCTAGTACAAGTGGTACCAACAAGGGTGGACTTACCAAATATTCTTTAATTTTTCAAAACTCTTCTAACATTGAGGATCCCATTTAAAACTGTTATCTTTGTGCAGAAGATGAGTAAATGGTTTGCACTTATCTACTAATTGAGAGATGAAATGACACACAAATTGTAATTTTCCTTGTAGGCCACACAGTTGCCAAAGTATTCTTGGTGGAGGAATTTCCATGATAGTGTGTACCTTTTTTGGATTTATTTTGATGCCTCCTCTGGATACGATGAATGCTAGGATCTTTCTGGATGTGACCCTGAAAACAAACTTCTTAGGATTGAGCATTAGGCCATAATGTCTGAGTCAATCTAATACACACTTGAGCATGTCCAGGTGATCTTCCCTTTTTCTTGATTTGGAAAGGATATCACCCACATAGTCTTCAAGAATTTTGTGGATCATGTCATGGAAGATAAGAGTCATGGCTCATTGATAAGTCGCACCTACATTTTTCAAGCCAAATGACATCATATTATAGAAGAAGGTTCCCCAAGGGGTTGTAAATGATGTTTTATGCTGATCTTATTTTGCAATATGAATCTGATTATATCTTGAAAAACTATCCATGATAGACAAGATCTCATGTCCAGCGGTAAGATCTATGATCATGTCAATATTGGGCAGGGGGAAATCATCCTATGGGCATGCCTTGTTAAGATCCAAAAAATTTGTACATATCTTGATTGACTTATCCACTTTGGATTTTAGCACCATGTTGGAGATCCAATCTGAGTATTCAATGGCACGAATGGTTTTATCTTGTAGAATTTTTTCCAATTCTGCCTTGACTAATAATGCCACCTCGGGATGCATTTTTCCTAGTTTCTTCTTTACCGGTTTGACATTCGGATCTACGGCTAGATGGTGCAACACAAAGCTAGGGTCTAATTGTGGCATGTGAGAATAATACAATGCAAATTTATTGATGGATTCTCATAAGAGAGAAATGAGAGTTGTTTCTTCTGCTTCAGTCAGGGATGCTAGGATTTTCTTTTGTACCTAGATTGATTGGCTTTGTTTCTTCAATGAGGATATACGACTGCTTGGTTTTGTAATCATGGATGAGAGGAAGAGGAGGGTCTTTATCCTCTGGCACCTCAGAGAGGTTTTCACTAGTGGATACACCATTTGTTTTTACTTTTTTACGATCAGATAGCGCCTCAGAGGGGTTTTCACTAGGGGATCAATTTTTCTCTTTTTTATTTTTCTATTCTATTTCACTTTTGTGGCTAAAAGCCTCCTCTTCCCCAAATTAATCCTTTGTATTTAATTTTTATACATATGCTAATTCGTGCCCCCAGTCAGATTCTTGTTTTGTAGCTCCTATGAATCTCAGGAGCTCTTCGTTGCTTTGGAACTCATCAATGTGTACGATGCCTTGTTGGTCCTAGTCTATGAGTTCAGGATGGACAAGGGGAAGGAAAATGAAGTTGATGGTGAGTTGGCAGAGGAAAAAATTTCCCAGGAAGGTTTTTTTTTTGAGGACATTTTCATAGGCTCTCACAATTTTCTCTTTAGGGATATCTTCGATTTCAACAATTTCACCTAGGGATTACCATATGCATATTTGTTTTCATTCGTGACCCCATTCATGGAAGAAACAATACCAAGGCCTTGATGCATTTCTCTTTGGGTGGGGTCAATAGGATTTTTTATGCCATGCTCTTTATATCATAAGTCACCTCCTTGATAGTTCTATTTTTTTGTAACCAGCTTCTGGGTTGTAGGATATTTTCCCTTGAAGTAATGTAGGAGATCATTGTTTGGGGTTGGTATATCCTTATAAAGCCACCAATTGATGTCAGGGGTCATCTCTTGGCCATTCAAAATAACATGGGAAATGAAAGTGGTAGATGCCAATTGTAGTGGTTTAGTTATTTTTGGTCCTGTCATGCTTTGATTAGGTGGTTAACCTTGAGTGTGTGGATTGGATGGTAGGGCCCCCACTGCAAAGGTGTCTGATAGGTTGTACTCTCAACAACCTGTGTTGTTGATCTTGATCAACGAAAGAGTGGATGAGAGGATTTTCTTTGGGTTTGAATGGGGTTGAGAAGAACTAGAAATGGAGGTGCCAATGTTAGTCTAGGGACAATGATTGGAGTGTGAGAAAGAAGCTTCCAATGCATGAAAATATGTGAAGGGTTGGGGGTCTGTGTAGATGGTGAATTTAGTGCCATTATGTGGGAAGTTGATGCACTGATGGAATGTGGGTGGGATAGCCTACATTGAATGAATCCAAGGGCAGCCAAGGAGGATATTGAAGGGAAGTTAAAGATCAACAATGTGACATACTATATCTTGTACTGCAGGGCTCTGTTGAATGGGCAATGAAATAGTACCTTCTGATGTTCTTTCCAGACAATTCTATGCCTTGATGGTGATGACATTGTTCATTATATCTGCTTCATTATATCCTAATTTTTTAATGAACTAAAAAGTACATAAATTAAGGGTCGAAAGAGATGGAGATTGTGGTCTGGTTCAATAGATGGAATTTTTGTAGGCTTGAAAGAGATTCTGCAAGATGCAGATAAGTGGCCCATAAGATTCTGGAATTGTGCAAGATCAATGTCGCTGGGACGTGAGATTCTTGTAGGGATTTATTAAGGATTTTATGGTGAACAGATGAAGCATAGAGGAGATACAAGATGGAGATTTGAGAAGGGGTGTTCCCTAGGTGTTCCAGTGAATTGTATTGTGCTCCACAAGGAGGAGCAACACTAGCATCTATGATAGTTATTCTTCCTTGGTGAGTGGTAACCGCATAGTGGTTTTCCACACCCTTAATATGGATGATGTTACTCAAGGGTTCAACTTGGGAGATACAACCGATGAGATGATCATAATTGATGTATGCAGAAGTGTATTCTTTCTTGTCAGCATTATCTCCTTGTTTTCCTTTCCCTTGGTTAGAGGGTTAAGCAGGATTGGCAGGGCCTTTGCCAGTGTCGTGTTGAGGAAACACATTTTGATAGATTTGCAGATTGGTATTCAGTGAGGGTTGAGTTGGTGCAATGATAGTGATCTCCTCTTTGTCTATGAGATCTTGAATATAATGTTTGAACTTCATGCACTTTGTGGTTGTGTGTTCCTTAACATGGTGATATTCACAATACTCATTATCCCTATACCATGCGGGTTTTGGTTCCGATTCATAAAAAGGTTGTGTGTGTGGTCACACAATTAGATTGGCCTTAGCCATCTTTTTAAGTATGACATCTATAGATTTTCCCATGGGGTGAATGTGCACTTTGGTACATTCTAAGCTTGGGGTTTGTTTTGTCCACAGGGGACGGATATGGAATTCATTTGATTAGTAGGGATTTGAAAATTGGATTGAAAATTTTCCCCTAGAGGGGCATATGCTGGTGCACTCTATTGGTTAGTAACAGATCAATACGTAGGTTGTTGATACATAGGCTCCAGTTGTTGGTATGCAAGAGTGGATGCTTTAGGTCCAGCCATGAAAATCTGGACATTTTTGGTATCTGTGGCACCATCAGTCACAACACTCTTTTTTTTGTTCCAGTAGCAGGATATATCATTGTTGGGTCTATTGTGACTCATCTCCTTGTAAATATTGATGGTTCCATCATCTATGAGACCCTTTTAAAGGTCCATACCTTTTCTGTGCATCTCTTGGTATGTTTCTAAACAATTTATGCGGACATGATTTGCCAGCTTAGGGTGCAAATTACCAATGAATAATTTGACAAGATGTTTCTTAGGAGGTTGATAAGATAATTTGGTAGTGAGGCCTTTCCATCTTTGGAGATAGTCTTCCAGGATTTTGCCTCCTTTTTGTTTGGAATTGCACAGGTCTAGGAGAGATAACTCACTGTCAACAAGATGTGCATATTGGGTCACAAATTTCTCTAACAACTCTACAAATGACATGATCGAACCATAGGGAATCTTCTAAACCTATTTGAGAGTTGATCCTCCCATAATTTTGGTAAAGAGGCATAGGAGAAAATTATTTTTGTATGTGACCTCTTGAAATGCCATGTAGAATTCTTTGACGTGGCTAGTAGGATCTCCCTTCCCCCTGTACTTGTCAAATTTGGGAGTTTCAAAATGTTTAGGAAAAGGAACTCCTATAATGGATCGGTCAAAAGGATAACTGGATAAGGACACACTTCTTCAAATTTGAACATCTTGGTTTTAGTCTCAGCTCAGAGCTCCTTGATTGTATTCTTCATTTATTCCCACTCTTGGTTGATCAATAGAGGAGGAGGTCCTCCCATCATGTTGGATCCAGGTGCATGATATGGGTCAAAGGGTGCTGGGGAATAAGGATAATTTTTTGGAGGATACTAAGGGGTCTGATAAAGAGATCGATGGATAGGTTGTGGAGGTGGAAACTATGGTTGAGGGATGTATTACTGCTAGTAGTGTGATTGGCCTTGGTGAGGCAGTTGATAGGTAGGAGGGACTTGGTTTGGCCCTACATAAATTGGTGAGATGGCTACATTGTTGTGCATGGGATGGTTGGTTTGCGAGAGAATGTCCCTAGTGAGAGGGGAAAGGTAGTTGATGAAATTAGGAATTCTAGGCTACTATGGTGGGATGATTTGGAATGATGCAGATGGAGGCATGGTCAAGTAGTTTGTGTAAACTAGCATCTGCTATTAGGTAGGTTGCTGAATAGGATGTGCTACAAAGGGGTTGATAAAGGATGGTTTCACTTGGGAAGTGGAAGGATTTGCTTTACCATATTGTGTTGGTATCCCAAGTGCTTTCATATTAGTCTGAGAATAGTCCCAAGAAGAGGATGATGTGGCTTGTGTGGTTTGGCCAACTTGAGGAATCTACTGGGAAGTTGGTGGATTGTTTTGTGCTTGCACAAGTGATGGGAAAAGAAGTGTTGAGGTAAGATGAGTGATTGTTAGTTGGGAATGGAATGTGGGCCCTTGTGAGAAGGAGGGTTGGTTGGAGGCTCCTGTGAGTGGCATTCTAGTGGATAATTATAGAGGCTGGTTGGAAGTGCTCGCAGCTTGTGCAATTGGCGGTTGTGAGACTATTGGTTGGGTTTAAACTATTTGAGAACTGGTGGATTGGACATTGTTTGGCTGAGAAGCAATGGGTTGAGTGGGTTGTGATGTTTGGATAGGTTGTGATAGTTGTGAGATCGAAGGTTCGAGGATAGAAAGTGGTGTTGGTTGTACTATTGCATGCACTATGGATTGCGTAGCTACTGGTTGGAGCAGATGGGGTATAATGGATCTGACTTGGGATGTTCTAAACCATGGATCAAATATTTCTTCCACCACGGGGTGGGAAAAGTCACCTAGGATGTTCAAATATAGTCTAATTCGTGGTGGTATAATCCCAGATGACAGTTGGATTCCTTCTTGCTAAAAATTGGCAAGAATGGTGCGGTTGTTATGTCCAATGATGGCACTGACCATCTGTGCATATCCAGGATGGTTCATGAATGCTTCTATGGCACTTTAAGTAGGGGTTTCATCAGGGTCAACACATATATGTTCACTTTCCACTTGATTCTAAGGGTCAAAAGAGACCATGGTATTGTTATGGTGTATCATCGGATTAGACAAACTGGCAACATAGTTGGTGCCCATGTCTTTCCTCTTCTAGGGTTTGGTTTATGGTGGCATGAAATGAATGTTGCTAAAGGAATGCAAGATGCTAATGCAATTTTCTATGGATGATATGCAAGATGCCTAGGATGCATGATTAGGGGATTAGATGATTCTAGGATGATGCTAAATGATAAAAGGATATCCTAAGGACCTAGGATGACTTGATGTAACAAAGGATTATGATTTTCTTTCCCTAATGTAATTTTGATGATTGTGTCAACCTAAGACACACTTATAGTCTTCGGAAGACAAGATTCTTTGTCAATGCGAACCAATATTTTTCTCAAGGTGGTGAGGTTACAAGGACAAAGTGGGATATCCTAAACAATGCATAGCTAAGGAATCCTAGGAAGGATTTGGATTAAGATGTAGGTACTATGTAACTCAAAGGATGTGACACCAAGATTTTATTTTTTTGGATTTTTGGATAATTGATTGGATAATGTTGGTTTTGATTGGAGGTTTTCTATGTTGGTTTGATGATTTAATTCCTAAGGATGATGATCAAAATGAGGTTCCTAAGATGCAAGCTAAAATGACATAAGAAGAGGAGCAACTGGGTGACGTAGTAACGTGCTTGCTAGTCGTATTGCTCAAAGATGACAAAGGCATTATTCATATGATACTTGTTTCTGAAACATGTGACCTTGTTGTTATATATGACGTTGTCATATTCAATGCATGCGTAAATTTCTCACTTGGAAAAATCAAGGATATGTTGATATTGTTTGGCCTTGCAAGTAATATCCTTTTGTTCTCTGATCACAAGAGGTAACATGGTCTTTAATTTCTTATGTATTCCTAGATTCGACATGCCACAAGAACAAATGTTGGCGATTGGAAAGTCAATTTTTTCAGATAAGACCTTAGTTGTATTGTTCAATGGCAAGAACAAGTTTCAATCATAAATCAAGGTAGTGACTACAATAAGTATACCTTGAGTCAAACATGGTCATTCAAATGTTGAAAACAATCCAACAAGGGACAAGGAAACCTTGAGGAGTAGGGGGAGTGTGTGCAACCTTTGATCAATGTTAAAAAAGAAAATTCCTACCTAAGGAAATTGGCTTAGTGTCAAAATATTTTCTCACGATGAGTATTCCTTCGTCTCACACAAAGTGATATTGGCTTTGTCCAGGACTATGCACGTTGTGGGTTTTGAAAAGAGACTCAATGCTTGAATCGCATAAGCTCCCTCGTGCCACAATCATGCTTTAAAATGCCCCTAAGAATACATATGTTGGGTGTAAAGTCTTCGGGTGATCCAGGTAAAGTCCACTTTGATCGATCCTTGCACAAAGATTATGACACTTTTGGAGGTAGATCGGGTAGGCTTCTACTTTAGCAAGTGTTTAGTAAGGTCATCTATTTATGAATACCCCTTGTAGTTTCGCAAGAAAAATTAAGGCTTATAGCCTTAAAAGCACCCAAAATGTATAGTCTTGTAAGTGATATTCAGACCTCTTATCCCTACACAAGTTGAATGTATCTCCCTTGTAGTCTTGTAAACAAGATTAAGACCAAGGTGGCCCTAAAAGCACCCAGTCAAGTGTATTCTTTCTAAGCAAGATTAAGGAAATGAGGCCCTACAAATTAAGGAGCATTAGAGATATAGAATATTCATGTCTTCTCTCTCTTTAGATTAAAAGAAGATTTTTTATTATAGTGGGGTGGAAGTAGCTGGGTTCGCTTGTTCCCCACTTGGGTTATTCCAAAGAGATTGCACCCTTAGCAGGCCCTCTAAAGGTTTAACATGAAATAAAATGCATTGGAGAAAAAAAGGGTTCTAGATTTATGATGTTCCCACAAGGGGAAAATAGAATACTCTCCTATGTAGTGTCATTTTATCCACACACACACAAGACAAGTTTATTCTTTCCCGAAAGATATAATTGTTTAAGACAAAACAAGTGTGTCTAGGTTTTTAATCTTCCAAAAAGGAAGAGAGAATACTCCCCTTTAACTTTTTTTGAATCATAGAAAAAGATATCCTAGTTAATCTATGTGCCTAATAAACCAAGAAAATGCTAACAAGAATGATTGTTTAGTTTATTTCAATTAAGGTAACCTGTAAGAAAAACATGAGTAATCTTTGAATTGATTTATTTGGAAAGCAGTGTTGCAAGACAACTGGTTAGTAGTTTTCTCAATATCAATCTTTGACAAGCATTATAAGCACAAAAAAAACACTCAAAAAGTTGTTAGAAAATGACAAAACCAAAATAGATAGAGCGTAGACCCTGGTTCAAGGTGCAAACATTGATTCTATGTTATTCCCAAAATGACATAATGTAGTGAAAATGGCAGTAAACATAGAAAAGCACAAAAATCTATACCTAGTGGAGACACTGATTTGTGAAGTGTAGATGTCAAACGGCGGTTGAACAGGATCAGTGCTTACGCAGATGCTAAAATATGAACCAACATTTGCACAGACATTGTTGTATCTGCAAAGACAAAAAAAAGATAGAAAACACAACACAAAGTTATTATTCTTTCTTCCTAGTCTTCCAATCGAACAAACAAAACTATGTTAAGATTTTCCCAAATCCTAAAAATCAAAACTCCTTACTGATTACGTTTGCGCAGATGCCTCTGCGTAAAATGCAAAAGTCGATTTGTAAATTTTGACAGAAATGGAAGAAAAAGAGAAAATAAAAAAATGCTTATAGGGACGTTAGTCCCACTGGGCATGCCAAAATATATACAAGGAGAATATCAACCTACATTCATCCACTAAAACATAAAACCATTAGAGGGTTAGCATTCAAAGATTCAAATAAGATGAAACATGCATGATAAACATAAAAATTATCCTCATAACATTAGATAGAGCTAGAAACAAGTGCATGCAAGAGGTTTGTTGTATTTTATCTCTTATGGAGGTGTGAATGTGCTCTCTCAAACACAATATTCAAGATTTCCCCAAGTAGAAATTCTTAAGATTAATGCAACAATGGATGAATGGAAAAAGGATTCAAGAACAAGTATGGAACAACTAGTCTCAATCTTCTCCACAATGACTAAGCTATCATGGATTGAAATGCAAGGAAAGAATGAAACTAAGATTGATTTTACTAAATTGTTCTAAACATGTAATGTCTAAGATGATTTAAGCATAAAAACCATGAGACTAGCAATGAAAACCTAGCACAATTCTAGCATAATAACAATGAAAAAATAAGATGAGACATGAAATGCAAGAGGGGAAGGCCTCTTTTTATAGATTTGAAAAGATAATGGATGGTCGAGATTAAGAGGTGGAAGGGAAATGAGTGGCTAGGATTGAGGGTTAGGTTGGAAAAGTCAAAGGGCTTTGTAAACATGATTAGAGGGAGATTACCTTCTAATCATGGTTAGGGGATTTTTAGCAAGAGGTGGGATTTGAAAGGGGTAAATTGAATTAAATAAAGTGTTTTTATTTAAATCAAGCTTAGAGGAATGTTAGTCTTATGGAGGGATTTTTAATAAATGTAAATTTATTAAAAGGGGGATCTTCGAGGGAAATGCATTTAAAAAAAATACATTAGGATAGTATTTATAAAATATGTAAATACCATAGATGAAACTATTTAATTAATTTAATTAAATAATTATATGAATAAAAGGGAATTTTATATTAATAATAATATTAATATTTTGGACATCTACAATAATAAAAAATATAGAAAAAATAATGACTAAACTATGAAATATAAAAGAGATGAAAGAGATTATGCTAGAATCAATTATTGATAAAGCTAATGCTACAAAATGGTTTCTTTGTAGACCTACACACATAGAAACAATGAAAATAGCAGGGTGGTCATTTGGAGACCTACCTTGGTCAGATCCCTTCTTTTGTGTTTCCACCTCTAAATAAGTTTTATAGATGAGATAATGGTGATAGATAACCACAAAGATAAAATTAAAAAAGATAACTATGCAAGTTATTGATAGATAAATATGACATGCTATCAAAGACACAGAGCAAGAGTGTAGGTAACTCTCCTTCACCACAATGAAGAAAAGCTTTCCAAGATGAAGTCAATAACAATCAATGAGTGTCAAATGTGAGATGAAACGAGAGCCACAAAGTATGCAAAACCTATCCAAAGTGTGGAGAGGGTACAAGAGTATGTGTGGAGAGACAAGAAGATTTTTGAATGCGTGAAGAAGGCCAATTGAAGCTCAAAATGGGAGATATAATGAAGACACTTGAGTTTGGGAATTGGTGGGTGGTGGATTTGGATTTTACAACTATAGGTGCTAGTTTGTAATTCTCTAGTAAAAATATGTACATTTGTAGATTCACCAACAAGTGCACACCATTCATACATCTTTGTGGTGCACACACTTCCTATATCATCTAGGCTGCATGGCTGAGATTTTGAGTGGGTGATGATAATGAAAAATGGAAGGGTCCAATGGGTGCCATGGAATTTCATGTCTTAGGCTAAGGTAGAGATGTTATGGAATGGAAAATTACATGAGGGTGAAAATTTTTTATACCACTTTTTACCCCCACTTTAATGAGCATATCATGATAAGAGAGTTGTGATATAAAGTAAGGAAATTTACCCTACTTACATGTAGGGAATTTGTTCACATAGGTTCACCCCTATCTAGGATGCCTTGAATTATTGTTGAACCACATCCAACATAAAAGTTTCAAACGAGTGTTCTATATGACAAAGAAAACCTATAGACAAATACCATCAATGGTAAGCCAATATGGGTGGCAAGTTGTTTTATGCCAAATAGCCATATGATACAGAAATTTTAATAGTGCACAAACACGTGTAGAAAAATATAGATAGTCATGTGAAAGGAAGGCTTTATATAATGCATCGACATACATATAAAAATGTAGATAAGCATGTGATATGTCAACTTAGATCACGTTAGTATGCATAGAAAAATATCGATAAGAATATGATAGGGTGAGATAGGGATGAGATAGTAGATCGACCCCAAGAAAGGAAGATGAGATAGTGGATTCCCCCACAAAGGAAAACATCAAGATCAAATTTTTTGATAAAGCTAATGATACAAAATGGTTTCTTTATAGAATTGCACAGATAGAAACAATGAAAATATCAGGGTGGCTATTTGGAGACTTGCCTCGACCAGATCTCTTCTTTTGTGTTTCCACCTCCACATAAGTTTAATAGATGAGATAATGGTTATAGATAACTATAAAGATAAAATGGAAAAGTGATAAATATGCAAGTTATTGATAGATAAATATGATATGCTATCAAATACACAAAGCAAGAGTGTAGGTAACTCTCCTTCACCACAATGAAGCAAAGCTTGACAAGATGAAGTCAATAAAAATAAATGAGGGTGAAATGTGAGATGAAACGAGAGCCACCAAGTATGGAAAACCTATCTAAAGTGTGGAGATGGTACAAGAGTATGTCTGGAGAGACAAGAAGTTTTTGAATGCCTGAAGAAGGCCAAATGAAGCTCAAAATGGGAGATATAATGAAGAAACTTGAATTTGGGAATTGGTGGATGGTGGATTTGGATTTTACAACTATAGGGTGCTATTTTATAATTGTCTAGTAGAAATTTTCACATTTTTAGATTCACCAACAAGTGCACACCATCCATACATCTAGGTGGTGCGCACACTTCCTGTGTCGTCTAGGCTGCATGGATGATATTTTAAGTGGGTGATGATAATGAAAAATGGAAGGGTCTAATGGGTGCCATGGAATTTAATTTCTTAGGCTAAGGTAGGGGTTTTATCGAATGGAAAATTACATTAGGGTGAAAAGGTTTGACACCACATTTTACCCCTACTTAGAGAGCATATCATGACAGGAGAGTTGTGATATAAAGTAAGGAAATTAACCCTACTTACATGTAGGGAATTGGTTCACATAGGTTCACCCCTAGCTAGGATGCCTTGAATTATTGTTGAACCACATCCAGCATGAAAATTCCAAATGAGTGTTCTATATGATGAAGAAAACCTATAGACAAAGACCATCTATGGTATGCCAATGTGGGTGGCAAGTTGTTTTATCCCAAATAGCCACATGATAGGGAAATTTTAATAGTGCACAAACATGTGTAGAAAAAGATAGATAGTCATGTGAAAGGAAGGCTTAAGATAATGCATTGAAATACATAGAGAAAGGTAGATAGGTATGTGATAGGGCAACTTAGATCATGTTGGTATGCATAGAAAAATATTGATAAGAATATGATAGGGTGATATTGGGATGAGATAATAGATTGACCCCCACAAAGGAAGATGAGATAGTGTATTTCCCCCACAAAGGAAAACATGAAGATAAATTTTTTTGATAAATTGATGATACAAAATGGTTTCTTTGTAGACATGCACACATAGAAATAATGAAAATATCAGTGTGGCTATTTGGAGACCTGCCTTGGTCAGATCCCTTCTTTTGTGTTTCCACCTCCACATAAGTTTAATAGATGAGCTAATGGTGATAAATAACCACAAAGATAAAATAAACATTGATAACTATGCACGTTATTGATAGATAAATATGATATTCTATCAAAGACACAAAGAGTGTAGTAACTCTCCTTCACCACAATGAAGCAAAGCTTGACAAGATGAAGTCAATAAAAATCAATGAGTGTCAAAAGTGACATGAAATGAGAGCCACCAAGTATGGAAAACCTATACAAAGTGTGGAGAGTGTAAATGAGTATGTGTGAAGAGACAATAATTTTTTTGAATGCATGAAGAAGGCCAAATGAAGCTCAAAATGGGAGATATAATTAAGAAACTTGAATTTGTGAATTGGTGGGTGGTGCATTTGTATTTTACAACTATAGGGTGCTAGTTTGTCATTCTCTAGTAGAAATATGCACATCTGCAGATTCACCAACAAGTGCACACCATCCATACACCTCCGTGGTGCGCACACTTCCTTTGTCATCTAGGCTGCATGGGTGAGATTTTGAGTGGGTGATGATAGTGAAAAATGGAAGGGTCCAATGGGTGCCATGGAATTTCATTTCTTAGGCTAAGGTAGGGGTGTTATGGAATGGAAAATTACATGAGGGTGAAAATTTGTGACACCACATTTTACCTCCACTTTAGCGAGCATATCATGACAAGAGAGTTGTGATATAAAGTAATGAAATTTACCCTACTTACGTGTAGGGAATGTTTTCACATAGGTTCACCCCTAGCTAGGATGCCTTGAATCATTGTTGAACCACAACCAGCATGAAAGTTTCAAACAAGTTTTCTATATGATGAAGAAAACCTATATACAAAGACCATCAATGGTACACCAATATGGGTGGCAAGTTGTTTTATGCAAAATAGCCATATGATAGGGAATTTTAATAGTGCACAAACATGTGTAGAAAAAGATAGATAGTCATGTGAAAGGAAGGCTTTAGATAATGCATCGACATACATAGAAAAAGGTAGATAGGCATGTGATAGGGAAACTTAGATCATGTTGGTATGCATAGAAAAATTATGATAAGAATATGATAGGGTGATATTGGGATGAGATAGTAGATTGATCCCCACAAAGGAAGATGAGATAGTGGATTTCCCCCACAAAGGAAAACATCAAGATCAAAAATTTTGATAAAGATGATGATACAAAATGGTTTCTTTGTAGACCTGCACACATAGAAACAATGAAAATATGATGGTGGCTATTTGGAGACCTGCTTCAGTGAGATCCCTTCTTTTGTGTTTCCACCTCCACAGAAGTTTAATATATGAGATAATGGTGATAGATAACCACATAGATAAAATGAACAATGATAACTATGCAAGTTATTGATAGATAAATATGATATTCTATCAAAGACACAAAGCAAGAGTGTAGGTAAGTCTCCTTCACCATAATGAAGCAAAGTTTGACAAGATAAAATCAATGAGAATCAATGAGCATTAAATGCGAGATGAAACTAGAGACACCAAGTATGGAAAACCTATTCAAAGTGTGGAGAAAGTACATGAGCATGTGTGGAGAGACAAGAATTTTTTTGAATGCATGAAGAAGGCCAAATGAAGCTCAAAATGGTAGATATAATGAAGAAACTTGAATTTGGGAATTGATGGGTGGTGGATTCAGGATTTACAACTATATGGTGCTATTTTTTAATTCTCAAGTATAAATTTGCACATTTGTAGATTCACCAACAAGTGCACACCATCCATACATCTCCATGGTGCACACACTTCATGTGTCGTATAGGCTGCATGGCGAAGATTTTGATTGGGTGATGATAATGAAAAATGGAAGGGTGCAATGGGTGCCATGGAATTTCATGTCTTAGGCTAAGGTAGGGGTGTTATGGAATTGAAAATTACCTGAGGGTGAAAATTTGTGACACCACATTTTACCCCCACTTTAGCGAGCATCTCATGACAAGAGAGTTGTGCTATAAAGTAAGGAAATTTACCCTACTTATGCGTAGGGACTTTGTTCACATAGATTCACCCCTAGCTAGGATGCCTTAATTATTTTTGAACCACATCCAGCATGAAAGTTTCAAACGAGTGTGCTATATGATGAAGAAAACCTATAAACAAAGACCATCAATGGTACGCCAATATGGGTGGCAAGTTTTTTATGCGAAATAGCCATATGATAGGGAAATTTTAATAGTGCACAAACATATGTAGAAAAAGATAGATAGTCATGTGAAAGGAAGGCTTTAGATAATGCATCGACATACATAGAGAAAGGTAGATAGGCATGTGATAGGGAAACTTAGATCACGTTGGCATGCATAGAAAAATATCGATAATAATATAATAGGGTGATATTAGGATGAGATAGTAGATTGACCCTAATAATGGAAGATGAGATAGTAGATTTCCCCCACAAAGGCAAACATCAAGATTAAAAAAAAAATTAATTTTTTAAGAAAAACCTATGATGTAGAGATAATATGATTGTTAGATAATACAATAATAAAAAAAAAAAACATAACAACCCCCACTTAGAATGGACCATATTTCTAAGTGGGGAGAATGAGACATTATAAGGACAAGAAAAACATTATGGTGTTGGAATTAATAGGTATTGAGAGGGGGTGAATCAATACAAACAAATAGTAACCAAATTCAACCATCGATCTAAATAAATGCTAAAATACTTTCTAAACTATAAGTCATATAACTTATGAAAATACATAAAATAAACTAATATCAAGCATCCAAAAATTCATCACACATGACAAAAATATTTTCACGTGGAAACCCTTGTAAGAGGGGAAAAAAAATGGTGGGAATGACACCCACAAGCCCAATAACTGTAGTAAATGAGTTTTCCCTATTAGGAGCTACAAATACCCTTTCTGAGGGTTCACCCTATTAGGAGTGACTAGTACACTGTTAGGAGTACAATAAAATCATCTATGAGATACCTCGCTAGAAAATTTCAAACCTCAATAAAGAAGTTACTCTGTTAAAGGATTTACAAAAGAACTTGTTCGAGTTCACCCAGTTAAGGGATTTTACTTGCTGCAACTATTAGAGAATAACAAGATAAGTGATCTATATGTAGCACAGATTGCTTGTCAGATCCAATAAGTTATCTATACTCTATAACTTATCTCTTATATTTGTCTATCAACTTTGTGATCACAACCTCAAATTGAAATCATAAAACCCTAACCATCCACAAAAACTCTCTCTCTCTCTCTCTCTCTCTCTCTCATTTCAATATGAGCAGTACCTATATACAAACATCATCCACCGCATTAACAATGATCTTAAAATTACTTTCCCACAAAAGCTAAATGTGTCAAATTGATAACCTTTATGAATAAAATTATTTATCATGACTGTGTTAGGTCAAGATAAGATCTGCTAGTTACATCTCCAAAGTAGTCAAACATATTTTGACTTCTCCAATGAAACACCTCATTTTTTTTCTAAATGTTTGCATCCATCCCATAAATATCAAAACATAGAATGTATAACCTTTATTCCACATCATTGTATTATTAGAGATGATTGCACATACTTTACCTTTCACCTATTGGTGATCTACTAACCGGTACTCAAGAACACAAGTGTTCCACCTATCTTAATGACCGTGACAATAAAATCTATCTCACTGCTCAACCAAATAAGTTATGGTTGGAGCCACATTGAAATCTAAGCTAGTTGAATCTATATCTATGGCCGCTCCTCATAATTCCACTTCTATCATGATCACCACCAAAGTGATGTTTGATACTCCTATGAGATAGTATGTTTTCATTTGTTTTGTCAAAGTCATAATAGTCAATGAAGCTAGTCGGTAAAGAGGAAGAACACACTAAGGAAGGTAATCGGTAAAGCAGAGTATCAATGACACCAACCAACAAACTGTAGCAATTTTCTAAGTTAAGAAGAGGACAGTTACCGAGAAAAGTTAGTCACTAAGTCATAGAGTAGAGTTAGTCACTGAGAAACATCAAATCACATTACCAAAAAAACCAGAGTTGACATAAAAATTCATATTTAAATACACTAAACCTGAATGTCGAGTGTGAAAGCTTTCATAGTATTCAAGACATAAGTTAGGTAAAACATTGGGATTTCACTAATATGATTGCACATGATCATGAGGTAATTCAACCAATGATATTAAAACTTATAATAAATGTGTTGGGAATGAAACCAACCTTTCACTACCTCACCTCCACCGCAGAAGGAGAAGGATCTAACTAGGTTAACCACCTTAAGATCATATAAAATAAACAAAACAAAAATATGACAAAGAGAGGGAAATTAAATATATATATATATATAGAGAGAGAGAGAGAGAGAGAATATATAGGGTGTAGAGTAGATAAGTTACCGAGTGTAGACAGAGGTAATGCACTTGCAGAGCATAAAGATTTTGTATAGCATAATTATGGATGCATACTTGCAGACATTTTTGTAATATCTTTTTTAATAGTTAGAAGAGTAGAAATCCCATTCAATGGGTAGGCCCTAACAGGTCTTATTTTGTAAATCCTCTAATTGGGTACATCTCTTAGATGAGAGATTCTAAAATCCTTTAACTAGGTAGACTAAATAATTATTTTGTACTCTTGACCGCGTATAATACTCCTAATAGGGTAAGCTACCAGAAGTAGCTAACATTGTAGCTCTAACCGAGAAACTTTTATTCTGCAGAAGTGAAGGATTGTGGGTACCATCCCCACCACAGTTTTTTCCTCTAAAAAAGGATTTTTTCATGACCAAAAATCATGGAGTTATCTATCATGGTTTTCTAATTTACTATATATGCTTTTCAATGTTTTTATGAATGACATTCATTTTGGTGAAGAGGAATGAATTGTAGTTAAAAAATTTAAAGTACTGATTCACCCCTCCCCTCTTAGAACTCACCTTTCCATATATTAATCCAATAATTGGTATCAAATTTGGTCTCTTGAGATAAGGGTTTAACCACTTGTGAGTAAAGATCATGACCATGGAAAGTTACAAGAAATCTAAGAAGATTGATAGTCTTGAGTTTGAGATGGAGAGTAAACAAGAAGTAATTGAAGACACGAAAAGAAAGTTAGAAAAGTCCTTAAATGTGAGGAAGCAGCTATGTAGTGAACTAAAATCCACACAAGAGCATGTTGATACTCTTGAGACAACATCTCAAGGTATTTTGAATGATGAAGTTGATTCTGCCATTGCAAAACTCATGGAAAAGAACAAGAAACTCACCAAGCAACTGAACGTGGAAAAGATAAACCAAGAAACATAAGCATTGAGAATGAGTGAGATACTTGAATCTAAGGGAGCAGTTGAAGATGCACTAAGATTCGCTGAAGAAGACAAAAGATAGTTTGAAACAAGAATAGATGAGAAACACAGTGAAATCATGAGGATGATGAAAGTACAATAAAATATGATTGATCAACTAGTGAGTGCTAATATAGAGTCAGCCAAGAAACAATTTGAGAATCAAGCACTAAAGTGTGAATCTGATAGATTTACCAGGAGCTAAAATTTGAAAAAGAAGAAAATGATATACTAAAGAGAAATGAAGAAACACTGAGATATTTGGATACACAGCTTAAAGGTTAGAGACAACCGACAGACAAGAGTGGACTAGGATTCAATAGTAAGAGAAATACTAAGAAAGGAGAGTCCTCTAATCAAGGTGACAATCCATTCACTTGTACCCCATCAAAGTCAAACAAGCCTAGTCACCATTACTTTGGGAAACCTAGACATACTTCAAACATATGCAAAAGAAAAAGGGGTAAATCACCGAGTTCACCCAAGTTTGATGGACATTTCTATTAAAGAAGTTGAGAAATCCAGCTACATAGAATGCCAAGAATACCTGGATGCAAGAAACCTATTACATGAGAGAAGAAGAAAGAGGAAAAAGAATAACTCAGAAGTCACTCAAAATGTGAGAGCAAAATTATAGTCTAAATTAATTAAAAAATAATTTACAAGGTTCAACCTATAAAGGTGAAAAAACCCCTAAAGCCTAAAAAAGATAGGTTGCACATTAATAATTAATAAAAGAATTAATTATTAATGCACCTAAGAGAAAGCTTAAGAACTAAAGAGTAATAACTTAATTAATTAAATCAACATGATTTAATTAATAAGAAAACTAATGATTACTCTAAAACCCCCCCTTAAGCTAAGCGTAGGGGGTAAGCTAACCTAGCACAACTATGAAACCAGGAAAAAAGGGTCCCGGCAACAAGGCCTGATCAAGTATCCAATATAAGGAAATCTCTGTAAACTGGAGACAAAGAAGAAAACCTAGTGGGAAAAACCCCACTCCAAAAAGAGATAGAAAAATGCAGAAAAGAAATGGCTCAAGAGACTCTCTCAAGACCATAAGTACAACTAGCCCCCCCATGAGAGAGGGATGAGACACCAAAGTCCCCCCAAAATGAAGAAACTCATTTCATAATGGTAGATGCCTGATGTAGAATCCAAAAGGATATCCTGAAGTGGAAAATGATATTCCTCCCCTTGGGAAGAAATGGATCCAAAGGACGATGTTGAAGAAACCCTGTGAAGAGTGATGAACCAATCTAACTCAAAATGGTTGTCATGATCAGATGCTGAAGAATCTCTCTGTCTGAACTGAAACAAATGATTCCAAATGCAAACTAAAGTGGAGAATCTTGAAATGCAATTGTTGAATGCACTGATAATGGTGGGCAAATAGTGATAACTTGACTGTCAAGGTAGAGGAGATGAATGTCCTCAAAATAATCCTCCAAATCTGTAGTATAAGACTCAACAAAAAAGAAGATATGTCTGCAACATAAGAGTCCACAGTATCTATGTATGTAAGATGTATGATTCCCTACTGGACAGAATTAGGATCAATAGGAGATGCTGATGATGTCTCATTTTGAAGAGTGGGAACTGTGAGACAAGCCTCTGATCCATCAGAACATGTAAGGGTGTCTAAATACTCAAGCTCCTCTAAAGTATCATTATCAAAGGGTGTATTCTCTCTCTAAGCAATGGGTATGAGACAATCTAAAGCAGGATCCTCTGGGAATGAAGAGAGATTAGGGTCTCCATAGATCTCCCAAAGATGTGTCCAAAGTGGGTGAGGCCAATCAATGTCTGATATAGCCAACATAGTGTCATGATCAACATTAGACACTATAAGTCCTACTATGTGATCTCTAATAATATCCCATGCTAATTTTCCCTCTAAAGTGGCTGGTTCAGGTATGAGATCATACAAATAAGGCAAAATATTAAGCCACCTACAATGTGTAAGTATACCCTTTGCCCATGACTCATAATTACCCCGTTCCAGAATAACAACTATAGGGTGAGCAGAAAAACCCATGATAACTCTTCAAAATGAAACAAACTAAGAAATCTAACCTTACTACATTTAGATCAAATTAATATAACCCATCCCATGCAAAAAAAACCCATGTAGGTGCAAGAACGTCCAAGTAATTGAGCAAAGTGTAAAAACACACAAAGCTGAATTAAATTTACTCGATAAATTTTCTGATTTAATAGATAGTAAATATAGAAAGATCACTACAACACCTTTGCAACACCTATTCATTCCCATAAAATGGAGTTTGGTTGCAAAAGATATGCCCCCGAGAGTGAAAAACACAAGTTCTAACTTTGACTGGAAAAACAAACATCAAAAATACAAAACCAGAAAATCAAACCTACATGATTGGATAGAGCTTGGAATGATATTTCTGACAATATAAGGAAGTTGAAAATCTGATGCTGTATGCTCAAGATATGAGTGAAATACCAAAACTACTCCAAAAGGGTTTGAGAGTTAACCCTGCGGTTAGGCTAATCGCTAGAGGTTAACCACTAGCGGTTTAACTGACGACGACGCCCATTTGCACTGCTGCGATAATTTATAACACTGCATGTGTTATTTTTTAACGTAAAAATCAATAAAAATTGATTTGATTGATTTTTTGTTTATTTTTCACCTCAAAATTTGAGTCGTACGGCCTGGGAGAGAGAAAAAATTTCCCAAAGGCTACTGTGGCCAAAAATGACAAAATTTATATGAAAATTGACTCTCCCAGGCCTTTTGAGCGCAATGGTGGCATTCATTTTGGCTCAAAGTGCTCCAAAAAAATGTTTCCCTTCCAGAATGAAGAAGAAACCCTAGAAAAGTTGTGGTTTTTGCCCTCAAATCATGGGTTGACAAACCCCAGACTAGGAAGTAGTAGTGTGGCTTTGATACCATGTAGAATTTGAGAAATCCAACTACACACAATGCCAAGAATATCTGCATGCAAGAAACCTGTTACAGGAGAGAAGCAGAAAGAGGAAAAAGAATAACTCAAAAGTTGCTCAAAATGTGAGAGCGAAATTATAATCTAAATTAATTAAAAAAGAATTACAAGGTTCAACCTATAAAGGTGAACAAAACCTTAAAGCCTTAAAAAGCTAGGTTGCACATTAATAATTAATAAAAAAATTAATTATTAATGCACCTAATAGAAAGCTTAAGCACTAAAGAGTAATAACTTAATTAAATAAATCAACATAATTTAATTAATAAGAAAACTAATGATTACTCTAACAAGTACCCCATCAAAGTCAAACAAGTCTAGTCACCATTACTTTGGGAAACCTAGACATACTGCAAACATATGCAAAATCAAAAGGGGTAAATCACCGAGTTCACCCAAGTTTGATGGACATTGCTATAACTGTAACAAGTATGGGCACTGAGCACATGAATGTAGATCAAAGATTGGAAACAACACAACAAATCCAAAGTTTGATGGCTACTACAACAACTGCAAAAAGTATGGTCACAAATTTGAAGAATGCAGATCACAAAAGAGAAATGAAAAATGGGTACCGAATCGACAAAATATGCCAAGCAATCGATGGGGTACATCCATACCATAGGACTACAACACAATGATATCTTGTTTAGTTTGTGGGAGATATGGACACATTGTTGAAAATTGCATGTCATTACATGGCACGAACAATAGAAGATATTGGAGAAACTGTAATGTCCTGCAAGGCAACCCGATAGGACAAGACATAAAATATCTATAAGATGCAAGTAATATTTTTTTTTAACTAGAATAATATTCATCATTGTACTTCATATCTCTAAAATAAAAAAATAATTTTCTACAACTTGAGTGCAAGATTTATTCAGCTTAAGTCCTCACAGGTTCCCTAACATCGCTACTAAAGCAACATTATCTAAACTATTTACATGCGTAAGATTTCCATTTAATTATGAGCTTAAAAGATCTATATTAATTTTAATGCACCAAGGTAAATTTCCCTAAATTGTTTCTTTCATTAAACATAAGTTAATCATCTAACATCATCATTCCTTTTATCAACTGATGCCATTAGATAATATTGTTTTTATAAATATCTATTATCCTTTGTACCACTTTCCTCTAAACATTTAGGTAACAGATTAGTATTAATGAGGTAGTCATTATGTTAGGTACTTCATTAACCCATAAACATGAACCAACCATTAACATTACTATCAAGTTACTATCTTGTTTCATTATTTCATAACTAATCATTATTAATAATTCCATTCACTAACCTATTATTTCTCAATAATTTCCTTTGACCCTTTCATTAAGAGAGAATACATTATTGTGGTAGTACATTATTAAATATAACTAAATCTAATATTATTTCCTTTATATATGAACAACATAAGAGAATAGGAGAAATAACATAAACACTTTCTTTTAATGCTAATAACATGTCCAATACATCATATATTCTTTCCCCTTTCTTTTACCTAGGACTACACATTCCCTAAACCAGTGCTTTGAATTCAGTATACATAATTACTTCAACATTATAAGAACCATGAAAAATACCTTGATATAAATATTAACAACCCAACCACGTTGGACCAATAGGCCCACTCCCCCAAGCTAGGAGATAGAACCAAAGGCCCATGTAAGAGGTAATAACAAGGACATTCCTAAGGTGGTGATAACTTTTCCCCAAATTCACAACACAAAAGGAAAGACAAGAAGACCAAAAGGACTACCAAAGGCATGATAAAAATTGGTAGGGACTCTAAGATAAAAGCTAGGTGAGTGTCATCGCAAAGCCCTCACCCCTTGGGTTATCCTGGTAAGCTACTCTGGGCCCCGGCCCCACAAGTAGGCACATGCGGAACTGAACATCTCTCATAGGGATGAGACTGTTTGATTGTGCTATCGCAATAGCACCTTCTCCCACTCCCATTTTTAGCCTATACTAGCACTACCGGCATGGGCGAGGCTTATCTTATTTAATGTGTAGTACCCCTTCCCATAATTTTATTAATGTTTTCACTGGATTAAACAACTCACCAATGGGTTATCCTGCTACTAGCCACTTAGGGCCCTGACCCCTCACTATGAGCCACTCACCTAGTGTACTTAGGTTCCCTAACCTACATAAAAGAATCATAATAACATAATAAATCCATTATCTAGTATACAATATTTCATATCAATATCATAACAACATTTGATTGAGTTTAGGAAAACATATGTTGTCCCTAGTCCACTAGACAACCCTAAACCCTGATATGACATTCAAAATGTTCCAGACACATAACAAGACATCAGAGTGATATTATAAACATATTCAGAATACACATAGACCCAACCCAAGAAATAAAAACACTAATAGCCTTTGGTAACCATACAAAACCCTAAAACTTGGTAATGTGCTTAAACTGATATATTTCCAGAAAGGATTAAATGCAAAGAATAGTGATCATGGAACAATTGCCAATATCTTTCACAAAAAAAATAATAAAGCCAATTTCTTTGGTGGGTATTTAGGTAACATCATTATAGACTCTTAATTTTAATTTTGGTGACGATCAAACAATGGGAAATAGAGTTATGACTTCTGGTTTAAAATAGAAAACTTTGGTTAGGGTTCAGATCTACCTTCACTAAAATGATTGTAATTATCACAAAATACAATAAAAATGATCCAAATAAATTGGAAATGAAATATATATATTGATACAAGCCAAATACCAAACACTATAATCTATATGATTATGAAGCAATAGATCACAACATCATTATTACATTTTTATAATTACTATAGGATATAACAATGAGGTAGAATAAAATAACATGCCTCAAAATAAATATAATCATCCAAAGAGGCTATAATAATCAACTAAGAAACATATCAAGGTAACCACAAGATCAAACAAGGTCAGCCAAAGTCAACAAGGAATGTCAAGCCAAACTCCTGACCAAGTATGAAGCTCTGAA
>MU226267.1:2402904-2430408 GCA_018584345.1 Thuja plicata | reverse complement strand
AACAGTAGATCTTGACTTACAACTTAATTGCTGATAAGATCCTTTGTGTACTGATCTCCTTCTGAGATAGATATGTCAATTCTGCTCCTTTACTAACTCGGCGAAAATGCTCTGCTCTGCTGCCTTAATACAGTCTCTGCTCTGTTCTTTCTAATTTCGCATATCCATATTTTCACATTACTTCCATACATCAGATGGTACAATACATTACATATATATACCGTCCATAATTACAATTTACATGTTACAAGGTCGGCCTTATACAAATTAATAACATAAGCTTATTTCTAAGTCGGCCTTACATAGGTGAACAAAATATTACTGAGTCGGTAGAAGCTCGGTTCCTCAAGCTGGCTCGGTGATCATCTGATACTCGGCATCCACTACAGTACTCGGCATCGTCATGCTCTTGGTAAGAGTAGAGGCTCGGTCCATACTAGTCCCGAAGTGTAGCTTGGAACTCGGTAGCTGTGGTGACTCGGTAACCACTGGTGACTCGGTAGTAACTGACTTCTCGGTTATCTTCGTCTGATGACTCGGTGACTACTGTCTACTTGGTAACTGCTGTTATGCTCAGTGACTGCCTTACTGCTCGGTTTGAACTGTTTGATTGGTGAGCTTTACTGAATGCTTGGTATAGGCTGTGGACTGAGTGATAAGTTCGGTGAGCATTCAAAACCGAATAAGTGTTTTCACTAAGTGCATTCACTGATGCCAAATGTATCATTATTCCAACAATATATATATATATATACATGCCAAATACCAAACACTATAATCTATATGATTATGAAGCAATAAATCACAACATCATTATTACATGTTTATAATTACTATAGGATATAACAACGAGGTAGAATAAAATCACATGCCTCAAAATAAATCTAACCATCCAAAGAGGCTATAATAATCAACTAAGAAACATATCAAGGTAACCACAAGATCAAACAAGGTCAGCCAAAGTCAACAAGGAAAGTCAAGCCAAACTCCTGACCAAGTATGAAGCTCTGAAATACAACATAGAAAGATTAACTAAGAATAATACCAAGAAGGAGAAATAAATAAAATGAGTAAACAAATCACAGAACCAAATGAATGCTAGTGACCACAAGGCACCAATTACCACAATGCCCAACTGAGTGTGCTAGATCTAGTTTTTTCACCCAAAGGTTGACAGACAAAGAAGGAACCCTAATATTCCCAAATTGGAATAATGACAAAGGAAGAATCATGCAAGGGCCTTAGTACTATCTCCATAACAAAAACCATCAAGGATTTGAGGGCATGCTCAGACCTGTGAAGCCAGGTGAAGTCGATGTCTGGTACCTGCAAGCCTGCATCACAAAGAAGAAATACATGTGCATAGATATACATATAAGAAGACATTGCAAACATATGACCAGGATCAATACATCATGTGGGCCTTAGCTATGTGAGTAAATATGACTTCATCTTGAATCATGCAAACACATCATGTATATATACACACGCACACCAAGCATATATCATCATCCTAGTAAAGGTTAGAATCTCAAGCATTGGGTTAGTATCTAATCAATACTAATAATAAATAAACATAATCATGAGACACATCCCAAATCATCAAGTGACATACAAGATTCATCAAAAGTAACCTTAACAGAAGAAAATATAAATAATCACTTATATATATATATATCCATATAGAACATCCTAACTATATTCATAAAGGTCTTGAAGCTCCTCAATACACACACAGAGATAAATACATACAAAAATTATACCTTTAGATAGTATGTCTGATATTAGAATCCTTGGGTATTGGTTTATGAAATCATTATAAACAAACTATAGGAATAGATCAAACAAGTATCATGAACAACTTAAGCTTTAAGAAAACATTGAAAGATCTTACTTTGTTCAAAAACACAAAACTTATATTAGGGTTAGAGGGGTATTATAGAAACCCTAGCATGGCATGCTTCCATTGTCATAGGTTAGGTCACCTTGCCAAAGACTGTAGGTACCAAGTCAAAGCTCCTACCAAGGAAGAAAAATATGAGAAACCCAAAGTGAATGTTGAAGAAATGAGATGTCGGAAGAATAAGATATGGAGAAGAAAGACCATGGACGATGGAACATCATTTAGAATAGTTGAAGTCACCTCGTCCTCTAGATTGGGTGCAACTAACTCTACCTAATCAGTTAAGAGGTATGAGTAGGAAGTGCAAGTTAAATTTCAAGTCTTAAGTCGGTTCCCAGTATATGTGCAAAGATATATATGAGCATACTTAGATGCATTGCATACATACTAGTGATATTATGTTTCATATTTATTTGGTAAAAGGAAAGTAAAGTTAGGTATTTGGTAAAGTAAGTTGGAGGAGCATTACTTTTTACTTTAAGAATACTAGAAACCCTAGAACCTAGAAAAATCCATATATAGACTGCATCATCTATTATTGTTACTTAACATTTTCTAGAGAAGTGTGATCACAATTGGAGATTTCAGTCCTTAAGAAAATTCGAGCCATTGTGAAGGTAACCCTAAATCACTTTGATCACATTTGAATCTATTAAAGGCATTTGTGGTGTTTTTGTTGACAAGTGATCAATTTTTTGTGTTATGATTCACTTTCAATTTTCATGTATGGCAACACATATGGGTTATAGATCGATTCTTATAAAGTTAAGTTTTGGTGACTATGAAATCGACTAAGTACAGAAGCATAGACACAGAGGTATTTTGGGTATCAAATATCAAGATCAATGAGTTATGGCAAGAGAGCTTAGAGGAAGAAATTATGGGGTATGTGTGACCTCCACCTAAGATCAATTTTGTTTTGGTAATGTTTACAACAAGTTATAGAGATTTGAAGACAGATAGACAGTAGCAGAACAATGATACAAATAATCTAGACAGAAGTGATGATTTAGAGAGTATGATGTGGACTCCTGGCAATCAGAGTTGGATTATGATTGTTTATAATGTATAATTTGATTATGTAAGAGCACCGAATATGCATTTTATATTTTTTATTAAATGTATTTTGTATTGAGAGCCGACTTGGTAAAGAAGAAATGTATATATGTAAGATCTTTTGTTGAGTGAAGTATGGATGGATGGATGATATGTTTTTGAGGAGATATGAATGGTAGAGAAGAGGGTGATAGAGATCATTTATGAGCTATGAACAAGAACTATCTAAGAATTAGAGATGGTTGTTTTTTTCATTACTGAGAACATTTTGTAACATAATTACATTGTAAGAGTTGTATGCTCAGTTGGACCCTAATAGGGTGTTGTATACCTTTAATAGGGTTGTTATTCCTCTAACAAGGAAATGTTCTATGTAATATTCATCTCCTAACAGGGCTAGGTATCCTAACATGGACACTATAATTTAGTGCATTCTTGCGGGTACCATCCCCACTGGGGTTTTCCCTTGGCCAAGGTTTCCTCGACAAAAAATTATGGTGTTATAAGTATTGTGTCATTTTCTTATGTTCTTTTCATTTTTGTATGCATATGGTTAATGTTTAATTGGTTGAAAAGTTTAATTAAGTGTTGTAATATTGATTCACCCCCCCTCTTAGTATTACCTAATCCTAACAATTGGTATTAGAGAGTTTGGCCCTAGGAGAGAAAGTCTAACAACTTAAGGGAGATCAGAATGGATTTGGACAGTTTGCAAGAAAAATTTGATGATGCACTAGAAGACCTTGACAGAGAAAAAGAAGAGAATGGAGAATTAAGATTCAACATGAAAGGAGATGAGAAATTTATAAATAAACTCAGAGACTAGCTTGACCTTTTCAGAAGTCAGAGACAGGATCTTATGGTTCAAATAAAAGAAGATTAAAAAAAAGACAATTCAGATCAGATGAAGCAACTTGAAGAAGAAAATGAAACTTTGAAACTTGAGAATGAAGCTATGACTAAAGAGATTCAATTACAAAAGGATGCTATGAATAATATTGAAGAAAATTTGAATAGTGCATTAGAACAAATGAAGAATAAGGCTGACAACTATAAGAACAAGTATCTAGAATTGGAGAAATACAATCATATCATAAAAAGTGAACTTGTTGAGGCAAAGAAACACATTGAGAAACTTCACACCAGTAGTGATTTGACCGATGAACAAAGAGATAGATAGAAACCTAAAGTTGATATGACTGGTATTGGCTTCAATGAAGCTAAATGCTCAAAGAATTAGGAAGAGAAATCTGATGCAAAGATTGATGCTAAAAAACCTACTATTGAAGAACCTAGAGAGAATATAAGATCTTTCAAAGGTAGATTCTTTGGTTGTAACAAGTTTGGATAGATGAAAAGAGAATACAGAGGTAAAGTTCCTTTTAAGACATTTTTTGGTTATTTATTTAATTGTAATGGATATGGGCAAGAAAGTAGAATTCATGAAACCTAATCAATCTGGATATAGACAAAACAATGGAAGAGAACCTACAGTGAAAACTACATACTACAAATGTAATAATATTGGACACATTGTGAAGTACTATAAGTTGTAGGTAAATCAATAAATAAGACCTCCTATATGTTTCAAATGCAATAATCTAGGTCATATAGTAAAGTTTTATAGCTATATTGGAGTAAACCAAAGAAGAGTACCACCACCTATGAATACATAGAAGAATGGAAATGATATTGGCAAGAGTGTTGCAGATTTAAAGAATGATTTTGACAGTTGTTTTAATAAAGTAGAAGATAAAAATAGTGGTAAGATATGGAAGATCAAAGAAAAAAGTGAGACATTGGTTTAGGGAGAGACAATAGATGCTACTAGATCTTTGCCTGATGGTAGAAAAGCAGAATTGACCTAATTGGCTGATCATGGCATTAGGGGGAGAATTGAATAAAGACATGAGAATATATCCTGCCTCATATCTTGTGGATTGAGCTCATACGAGCTTAGGTATGAGCATGGATGACATCATGGAGTATATAGTTAAGAGCACAACATCAGCTGATGCTTATATTTTGATCATGAGATCTACAATCGACTAGACAGTATTGGGTAAAGTGAACTTTTATAACTTAATATTGTATAAAGCACCATATGATGATATATTTCCTTACCATTTGACAAAGAGGGACCTAAGGAGATCAAAGAGCAGAGAGATTCAGTCTATCCTACATTTTCCTTGCATGATCGATTGAAGCAAAAACTCAAAATTCAGCATGAAAGAGGTATTTACATCATCTAGCTATAGATGCACCTATTATTTATGATTTTGTAGATAAACCTAGGTATAAGTTCAAGAAACATCCATTCAAGCCTTGTGAAGAAGACCCCATAGGAGAATTTTTTCAGACACCCTATGGATTTTTACATGTAGAAGATATTAGGGCTTACATTCATTGTAAGTATGATATACTAGATATTGATGAAATTTCTACTGAAATGGAGTATATGACTGACAAAGGCATTTTGAGAGATTAATAAAAACATATTGATCAGTTGAGCATTATGAAATTATGGATCTATATGAATTTGATGAAGAAGAATGGTTTAAGATATTATTGAGCAGAGTACATGATCAGTTCATTTGGATAGGTGAGCAGCCTGTGAAGATCTGTAGTGATTTAATTCATGAGATTACTGGATTGGATAATACTGGAATCATTCCTTCTACACAAAAACATGTGAAGAAGAAAGTGAAAAATCTAACTCACTCAAAATGGGATAGGTGAGCAATGACTGTGAATGACATCTTTCAACATGATGTGAGAATAATTTCTATGATACTTGGCTACAAATTCTACTACAGAAGGAGACCTAATTCGGTATCAGTAGAAGTTATCATGCTGGCATATAGAATGGTGAAAGAAAATGTCAAGTATAACCTATGCAAAGCGTTAGCACAACAATTTTTGGAGAATGTAAAACTGATAAAGAAAGATAGATCAAAGACCTTCAGATTTGGCTCACTATTGGTACATATCCTCATATACATTGAACACAGATTCCCAGGCATGTACCCTAGTGGTTGGAGAACAGGGATACCTACTGGTATTCAAATTTCATAGAGCTACAAAAGATAGAACATGACATGGGTTGATGGTGAGTTATTTGGCATGATCAAAATTCTTTAGAGGAAGATGAAAGGTAGATACATGATACCTGAAGACATAGATGAGAAGTACAAGGATACAAGCTATTTCATGGTTGACACTAATTGTGTATGCTTTGAGGAAGTCACACCAAGGAATAAATGGTGTTATCCTATGGGATATGAGGTAAGTTCAGAAGTATTGACTATGCAAGTTGAACATCTTCTTGCATCTGAGATTGATACATCTGAAGAAAGATGGGGAACCTGTGAGGAGAAATCTGCTAAGGTAAGAGAGGAATAGACCAGAGATCTAAGGAAAAGGAAAATTGACAAACTTGTGCATGAATGTGGTGGTAAGGAAAGACTGACAGAGGAAGAGTTGAGGGAAGTAAAAAGGAAAATGGAAGAATGATCTTCTGGATTGGCAAGTGCTAGTACTTCAGCCCTTCCACATCCTGAAGTTTTGATGACAACCATTGCACCTACTACATACATTAATGTAGATACCTCCTCTCCACCACAATAGACATCACAAGGTGAAAATATTACTCCTACAGTAAGCACTAGATCTAGCAGACAGATCCCACCTAAAGAGAAAAACATAGATAGAAGAGAAGAGACCTAAAATGACAATCATGCATGGAATCCTGACTTGAAGATGATTGAGAAGAGATCTATAGAGAAAGGTAAGTTAGATTCTATTAAAAAATTCTATTATAGGTATGAGGAGATTGATAAAATCAAGATTGAAGATGTTGTAGTTAATCATTTACTTGTTTTCAAGAAGACTCTATAGGAATTATATGGGAGATTGGAGACTAGGAAACAACTAGCACAAATTGACGATGAAACCATAAAAAATTAGGAAATTTATAATATGCTTCCTGTGATATCTCTACAAGAAAGGGGTAGAATATTCAAATAATTGAAACCTTTATTGAGAACTAAGATTAGACTACTAAAAATTATGGCAAGAAAATATGATGAAATCACTGAGGAGACTCAGAAAGCACTAGAGAAAATATTAATGAAAATTACTCCTGAGAAGACTCCACTTCCTAAAACTAATTTTACTACAAACTTAGGAATGGGAGAGAGTTAAAAACTAGCTGAGGCAAGTGCTGAGAAGAGAAAAGTTGATACAAAACCAGATTTCTATGTTTCTAGTGTACTTGTGACACTTGACACCTCTGAGAAGGACCCTTTTGAAGGAAACTTTGACAATGCTATGACTGAAAATGAAGAATAGAAGGATGAAGAATGCAAAGAGGAAGAACAAAGAGAAGTAGCACAGGGTGAAGGATAGAAAGAACATGAAGAAAAAGATGAAACCAAAAATGAGGTAAACACATATTCTATCTCATTGTTGGCAAGGAAAGACAATCTAACAGATGTTGATGTTGATTGCACGGATGAGGATGAGCTAGTAAAATTGGCTTTTACTGCACTTACTAATCCAAGGAGAGATCGGAGAAAAAAGGTGAAAAAAAGGCTAAGGTAATAACCAGAGCAATTGATACTATGAACAAATTACTTCCAGTACCTATTGTTTTCCAACAGAGAGATGATATTGAAAACCTAATGATAACACTCGATGAATTTGATGGTTATTATGAGAACTTGATAAATATTGTAGAAGAGAAGGCAGAAAAGAACTAATTGAAGAAGAAGCTATCTGAAGTTTGTAAGTCTATCTCATGGGGCTTGAGCATTTTAAAAACTACTACTACAAATGCTAAGAGTTGCATTTCACATGGAAGGAAACTATTTAGTTACTGCATGAATCCTATTAGGCATGTTTAGAACATTGAAGGCATTATTTCCAAGGATAGGGAAACCTTGAATAGTATGATGGATAGTTGTGAGACCTCTTCACAAACTATAATGGAATTAGACAAATAAGTAACAAGAAGTTTGGCAAAACTAGATGTATTGGATATGGAGAAAGGGAGAGTACTAACCAGATTCAATTTGCTGAAGAGTTTAATCACTCCTAAGCTATCTATAATTGAAGCACACTTATCAAACATGGAGAAGACTTTAGAATCATTGAATAACTCTATGCCTATAGTGTTGAAAGATGCAGAGACAACATCATTTGCATTGAATGGACTAATTCATGTTAGTCAACTATTGCTTAAGTCATGGAGTACATAAGTGACAATCTTGGAAGATTCCTTTCAAGATATTCTGAAACTGGTGAGCAAGCACTAATCCTATTAATTTTATGCACCTTTGTCATTCTTGTCAAAGGGGGAGAAGAGAGAAGAGAAAAATGAATAAGGAGAAGGAGAATATAATGTATAAGGGAAGAAGAGAAAAAAAAATAGAGAAAGAAGGAGAGACAATTTGGTTTTGTTGGAACACATTCATTTTTTTTGTTAAGTGTTTCCATACATGCAAAATGGAGAGATTGTTGGAAAGTGATAAATTTTGTGTGTTATGATTCACTTTTGGTTTTCATTTATGGAAAAAAATCTTGGTTATAGATTTCTTCCTATAAACTTAAGTTTTGGTGACTCTGAAATTGACTAAGTACAGGAGCAGAGATACATAGGTATTTTGGGTATCAAAGATCAAGATCGATGAGTTATAAAAAGAAAGATTAGAGGATGATAGTATGGGGTATTTGTGACCTCCACCTAAGATCTATTTTGTTTTGGCAATATTTACAGCAATTTATAGAGATTTGAAGACAGACAGACAACAACAGAACAATGATACAGAGCAGCTGGACAAAAGTGATGTTTCAAAGAGTATGATGTGGACTCCTGGAAATCAAAGTTGGATTATGATTGTTGATAACCTATAATTTGATTATGTAAGAGTGCCAACTATGCATTTTATATTTTTTATTAATTTTATTTTGTATTGAGAGCCGACTATGTAATATTCGTATCGAGAGCCGACTTGGTAAAGAAGAAATGTATATATGTAAGATCTTTTGTTGAGCAGAGTATGGATGAATGGATGATATAATTTTGAGGAGATATGAATGGCAGAGCAAAGGATGACAGAGATAATTGATTAGCTATGAAAAAGAACTATCTAAGCATTAGAGATGCTTTTTTTGTTCATTACTGAGAATATTTTCTAACATAATTACATTGTAAGAGTTGTATGCTTAGTTGGCCCCTAACAGGGTGTTGTATACCTTTAACAAGGTTGTTATTCATCTAACAATGAAATGTACTATGTAATATTCAGCTCTTAACAAGACTATGTCTCCTAAAAGGGACACTATACTTTAGTGCATGCTTGTGGGTACCATCCCCACCAAGGTTTTCCCTTGGCCAGGGTTTCCTCAACAAAAAATTATGGGGTTATGAGTACTGTGTCATTTGCTTATGTTATTTTCATTTGTGCATGCATATGGTTAATGTTTAATTGGTTGAAAATTTTAATTAAGTGTTGTAATACTGATTTACTCCCCTCTCAATATTACCTTATCCTAATAGTTTCCCTAGTTGTGTTAGTGAAACCGAGTCTTAGACGCAAACCCTAGTTCAAAATATTTGTATTTGGCAAGAGGATATGGCTGAGAAATATCAAAACCTAGTTGTGGTTGAGAATTTTGAGCCCGTGAATTCTAAGTACAATATAACTTCTGTGAAGGTAGCTAAACTGGACATGATGGGAGCACTTTCATCCATTCTAGACAGATTTTTATTGATCAAAGAAGTGCAAACTTTCACCCATTGTAAGGTTGAGGAGATATGTGAAGTGAATATTGATTCATCTTACCAAAATTTATATATGGATGGGAAACTAAAGAGTGATCATGTTCATTTAGAGTTAATAGTTTGACACATGCCCTGCATATCCCAAAGGTATTCAAGACTGAGTGGATAAGGATGGTCCTTAGCTGAGTAAATGACCAATGTATGTGGCTATATCAACCTGTGAAGATCACAAAGGATGTGTTACACATTGTGACTGGTTACCTAGTTTGAGACAAACCTAAAGCTATCAAATAGATTGAGAAGATATGGATGAGTGAGCTAAGCAAAGAAAAATGTGATGGGAGAGGTCTAAAGATTTCTACTATTGAAGACCCCAAGTTGAAATTTGGATGTAATATCTTGTCCTACTATGTATTCCAATCATCTCGAGTGGACAATGTACCTTATGGAGCTATTGATCTAGCTTACAAGATTGTAAAGAAAGATATGCATATTGATCTATGTGAAATACTATTGAAACAAATTGAAGACAACATGAACACTATAAGGGAATCCAAGATAAATACATTGAAGTTTGACTCACTACTGGTATGCATATACTTTTATTTTGAGAACTTATTTCTATCTATTGGAAGTGTGAAATAGAATGTTGATAAACCATTCATTTATCAAATCAGTGAATACATTCAGAGTCTAGGAGAGAATCTTGACATTTTTATGAATGATTACTTCTCTAGATTACAAACAAGAATGCATCACAAATTTAGATTTATGCCTCAAATAGTTGAGAAATATCATGATTCTATCTATTTTGAGGTAGACACCAACTCATGTATTACAAACACAGCCAAGCCTAGGAGCATATGTCTAGATCCTATGGGATATGAGATGGATATAGAATTTTCATCTCAAAAAATCAAAACTATCTTAGCTAAGCATGGTGATAAAAGAGCCAAGAGGTATGGAGTGTATGAAGTTAAGGCTAAGATTAAGCAAGGTATCTTAGTACATAAAATTCAAATAAAATCTAGCAAGAAGAGTGCTAATCTAACTAAGGATTTGGGAATTGATGATGAAGAAGATGGGGTAGAACCCTCTAAAGTGGAAGGCAAGAAACCACAAGTATTGAAGCCTTCACCGAGCCCCAAATCTACTAGATCATCAACAAGGTCTATAACATCACCGAAAGAAAAGAATAATTATTTTGAACCAAAAGAGAAGACATATGTAAGAAGCCAGAAGGAAAACACTAGAACAAGGAGAAAATTCAAGCTACCACCTTACAGTGACACATAGACTGAAGATTTGAGAAAACTCAAAGTTTTGAAGAGAAAACCTCCACTATGAGTAAGTATATATTAAATGTTAGACATAATGAATAAGTATGGAACATTTAGAGGAATGAAGAAAGTAAAATAAAACACTTAAAGTAAAGAGAAAAAGGTAAAAATTGAAGTTGGAATTGTTTACTCTTTGCACAAATTAAGATACACACCACTTGAATTTATTATGTTTTTGCCTATTGAGTTATACAATGACATAGACACAAGATAGAAATATGCTATGAATGATAAAAAAATGAGAGAAATATCTCTCATTCTAACTGTACCAAATCTATCTATTGAAGAAATTGAAGATAACTTGAAACAAAAATCTAAATGATTTCTCGTAAAATGAAGATCTTTCAGGATTATGACAGGAGACTTGGAGAAATTACACTTGGAAATTGATCCAAAATGGAGAGAGATATTCAACATCAAAGAGCTTTAATCTCAAGCTAAGAAAGAAAAGGAGAACATAACCGATGAAGTTTCCAAAGACGATCAAGGTAAGAATAATCCTATTGATTTTCCAATTGACATTGATAAAGTTATTATTGAGGAGATTACTAACAAAGATCCCGGAGATGATACATCACAAGATGAGAATGTTATAGAAACTATGGAAATCAATAAAGAACAAATGAACACCAATAATAAGGCTACTATTGATCCTACTCTACAACTTGTATTGGAATAAGAACTATAATATCACACAACTCAAGGTGATAATGATCTAGTTGCTATGGATACAGATCATACAAAAATTGACCAACCAAATAAAATAGAGAAGGAAAAGGAAGTTGAGGAAGTGAAAGACACACAAAAGGATACAACTACCAAGAAACCAGCAATACTAAACACCAAATTGTTTCCCCCAACTGAGTCCATTGCATAGCAAAAAGAGCCCAAAAAAGATGAACCAAAGGAACAAAGTGACAAGAAGGAAGTCAAGAAACACACAAATGATAAGAAACAAGACACAATAGGAGACAATAAAATTGAAGGTAAACAAGAAGAGAAGGAAGAAAAAAAACAAGAAGAGAAAAGAGTCCAACATTCACCAAAGAAGTTAGCAAAGAAGAAGAAATCAAAGAAGAGGAAACATGTAGATATGAGTAAACAAATCATTTTACCAAATGTCAAACTATCTACTATGGACTATAATGAAATGACTAAGTTTGCAGAATTGGTGAAACTTAAGGCAATGAAAAACAAATTACTTTAGAATAGGAAGAAGATTGATGTATTGGAGAGTGTCAAGGATGTCTTACAGGACATTATCCTAGATGCCATCATTGATGACATAGAAGATATCATTCATCAGGTAGAAGGACTAGTGGAGAAAGTCCAAAATCCAAATCAAGACACTACTGACTACATGATGAAGGTTCATTTGAGGAAGATGGAACTAAAAAAGTTTAAATCCATTCTAGACAACATTGCAGTTGACAAGGTATCACTTTTTTGAGGCATCTACCAAGATTGAGACTAAGTTTTCTCATATACTTTAAATATTTCAGAAAGTTTGTTCTATTTCAAACTCTATCAAGGATATCAAGAAGAAAGCTGAGTCTATTGAGACCGAGCTGACAGAGTAGTTGAAAAATGTTTCTATAGAGCCTGGTTCTTTACAAGTCTGTTACTCAAGGTTGAAACACTTGATGAAGATGCAAAAAGAACTAATAAAATAAGAGAATAAGAGAAGGATGGAACTTCTAGAGCTCAAAGCACTTTTGATTCCCCACATGGAATCCATGCAAAGGCATTTGAAGAAGGCCAAGGATTTTGTCAACACACCCGATGGTAGCTCACTTGACACCATCATTGGAATGATAGATGATCTTGCTACTCAAATTTTTATACTTCAATCACTAAAAGATGCATGGGATTCATCCCTATCTGATGTATAGAAAAAGTACGTTTACATTTTTATAATGTATAATATATCCTATTGAGCCCTAAGCAATTTTGATTTTGGCATATTTGTCAAAAGGGGGGAATAATATAGTATGTATTAATAAGGGAGATGTAATTAAAAGGGAGATATAATGGTAAGGAATATATAAGTATGTGTATAGGGGGAGTTACACAAAAATTTGATGAATTTGACTTTTTTGTCAAAATGCCAACTAATGCCAAAGGGGGAGATTGATACTCCTATGAGATAGTTTTTTGTCATTAGTTTTGTCAAAGTCATAATATTCAATAAAGCTAGTCAGTAAAGAGGAAGAACATACTAAGGCATACACTCGGTAAACAAGAATATCAATGACACTGAACACTAAACACTAGCAAGTTACTAAGTTAAGCATAAGATAGTTACCAATAAAATTTAGTCATCGAGTCACAGAGCAGAGTTAGTCACCTTGAGCAAACATTATTCATTGAGAAGATGTTATGTCACCAAGAAAGATCAAAACACATTACCAAACATACCAAAGCCGACATAACAATTCATATTTGAATACACTGAACATGGATGCTGAGTGGGAAAGCTTTCGCAGTATTCAAGACATAATTTAGTTAGAACATTGGGATTGCACTAATATGATTGCACATGATCACGAGGCAATTCAACCAAGAATATTCAAGTATAATAAATGTGTTGGAAATGAAACCAAACTTGCACCGCCTCACCTCCACCACAGAAGGACAAGGATCTAATTAGGTTAACCGCCTTAAGATCATATAAATGAAAAAACAAAAAGATGGAAAATATTAAAAATAGAGCAAAGAAGTTACAGAGATAGAGCTAAAGATGGAATGAAGAAGATATAGGGTGAAAAATAGATAAGTTATTGAGTGCAGATATAGGTAAAGAACTTTAATAGCATAAAGAGTCTGAAAAACATTATTATGGATGCATACTTGCACATATTTTTGTAATATCTTTCATAATAGTCAGAAGAGTAGAAATCTCATTCAATGGGTAGGCCATAACAGGTCTTATTTTGTAAATCTTCTAACTGGGTACATCTCTTACATGAGAGATTGTAAAATCATTTAACTAGGTGGACTTAATAAGTCTTTTGTACTCTTAACTGAGCATAATAATCCTAACATGGTAAGCCACTAGAAGTAGCTAACATTGTAGCTCTAACCAAGTAACCTTTATTTTGCAGAATTGAAGGATTGTGGGTGCCATCCCCAACACATTTTTTTCCTCTAACAAAGTATTTCTGTGTGACCAAAAATCAAGGAGTTATCAGTCATGGTTTTCTAATTTACTTTATTTTCTTTTCAATGTTTTTATGAATGATATTCACTTCGATGAAGAGGAATGAATTGTAGTTAAAAGGTTTAAAGTACTAATTCAACCCTCCCCTATTAGCACTTACCTTTGCATAGATTAATGCAATAATGTTTTCACTATCTACTGATCTTCTGGACTTAACCAATTTTCAGCAATACCTATTTACTGATTGTCTCCTCACTTCACTTGCAGTTTATTATGACTGTACTCACTTAGTTGATCCTTAGTTTCCACTTAGTTGCATTGTACTTACTTAGTTTCTCCTTAGTTTCCATCAATGAAAACCAAATAAGTGACTCCTTATGACTGTACCTCAATATTAAGCAATCTCCCAACACAATATCAACAATCTCCCCTTTGGCATTGATGGAAAACATATGCGCCTAAACACGTGCTAAATGCTTACAATTGTGCAATCATAACATCAAATTATGAATAATTATGTATACATATATTCTCCATACATGCATATACATACTCTCATACATATGCCATTCATATATATCCCCCCTTTGACAACAATGACAAAGGTATAAAAAACTAACATATATGTATACTTAAAACAAATCTTACTTACATCCTGCCAAAGATCTCTTTAAAATTGATCTTTTCTAAATCCAAGGATGTTTCCCATACCTTTTTCAAGTAACCCATAGCAATAATTTTCTCAATCATACTAGAAGAAACCTCTTCCATGATATATAGTATGCTCATGTCAGGTAAGGCAAGTATGTCTTATTTCTTCTTCACATTCATTTGCATCACCTTTACTGTAGCAGATAAGTTTGATTGAAGTTCAAGTAGAGTGATCATTCTCTTCTCTTGCTCATTCTAAATTTTCTTAACCTTGTGAGAGATTTTCTTGACCCGACTACTCTAAGTAGTTATTGAACTTGAAAATGGATCAATCTGAATGGTTAATTTCTCCAACCCCTTCTCTGCTACAACTCTTCTTTGGTCCAAATATTGAACAAAATCAGTATACCTTGATAAATAATTGACCTGCCTTAGTAAGTTTAATCTTAACTTCCTTTATCGATTCTAAAAATTTAATCCTATTTGTGGTAATATTCTCCATCAATTTACCTATCATCTTCTTCTCCAAGCTCTCCTCTACAATCTTCACTGCATCTCATTGCAAATCGGGACCTTGATCGAGAATTGCCTTAATAATAGTATCCATCTGATCAATAGGAGTATTATCTTTACCATAGTCAACCTTAGACACTAGCTCATCTAGGATATCTCTAGCATGCCTTAATACTCTTTTTTTATACTTCTTTGTTCTCAGCTTGTCTCTTACAACCTTTGTTCTCAATTGTTTTGAAAATTTCATCAATTCCTTTGGTTTTAGTTTAGAAATATAGAACGGTATGGTCGATAAGTCTTCTTCATCAACTTCATCTTCTTCCTTTCTGCAATAGTCACCACTTTCTATCTATTCCTTATACTAGTTTCTCCAAGACTTAGTTTCCTTTTAATCTCAAGTTCTCCTTAAATCTTTCTAGGAGTCTCCTCCTGGTTATTTTATACTACTTTGTCCTCTCCCTTCTCAAAAATTATTTCCTATGTCTAATCCATAGGCAATGGTGAGGATGAATCCTCTTTTCTTATTATATCTACTATATCAATCTCATCACCACATGTTAGTGATATATTGATGTTCTTTGTTCCAATGTCCTTCACCAAGTTAGAAATATCAAGAAAAACTCCCAATTAATTGATCTACATAAAATGTATCATCTCCCTACATTATCTCATTTAATTTTTCTTGAACTTGTTCTCCTTGTGTTTCTACCTAATTTATCTGTATTATCTTCTTCCATGTGTCGATAGTTTCATTGTGTACACCCTGTGTTTCATCAATTAAAAGTCTAGCTTCTTTGCTCTTGATTTTGAATTTACGTTTGTGATCAGTAATCATTATATTTGCATCTTTAGCCCACAATTTAGGTTATACTTGGATAAATGATCTTTCCATAATCTCTCTATCCAACTGTAATGCAACGCTCCATCAGGGATGCAAGAATGGATCTCTAAATGTGTTCTTCAAAATTATGAAAATGATAGAGATTTGCATCTTCTAACTTCTTCTTATCTTCATAATTTCCCAAAGTGTATCTCCTACCAATAGTAGAAAGTCTACCATTGTCCATAATACCTTTTACAATATCATCAATTGAAGAGGCCTTTGCTTCACCACTCTTCTTCAGTTTAGAGGTATCCTTACCTAATTTTTTCCTATCTTCATTAGTTTCCTTATGAAAATCCCTTACCTCTTTGGATTTTCTCTTTCTCTTGTAAATTTTCTTAGGAGTAGAAATGTCTTGAATTTTCTTCCTTGATGATTCCACTTGAGACTTCACTTCACTATTTTTTGATTTTCTCTATTTTTTGTTAGCTTCAGTATCGGTTGTGGTAGTGTAAGATGTTCCTCCATCACTACTTCCAAACTTCTACTCGAGGTTAGATACCATTCTCCTAGTTTTCCTTTCAATCACCAATTTCTTAAATTTCTTTTGAATTTTAGAAACTGCTTCATCATGAGTTCCAAATCTTTGTTCTTGTTTATCTAAGGGGTTTGGCAAGAACTCATCAACGTGCAATGTTACTAAATCACCATCAACTTCATAACCTATAGGAGGAATCCAATGTGTTCTAGGTTCCATGGCTTGTACAATACATGAATCAGTGTTAACTAAAAAACAAATATCATTATTGTACTTCTCTACAATGTTAACTATAATCCTTTCTCATTTTTGCATTTTAGACTAGAAATATTTGAAATAACCCCACATAAAATTATTGAATTTATTCCCTAATTCCTTTATGAATTCACTTATCTGAATGATTATTAGTTTGTCCTCTGACCATACAAGATTTCCTCTATCAGGGAAGACTTTTTTAACATAGAAGAAAATACATACCAGTAGGGCCCCATCCTTGAATGATTTCCATTTTTCTCTCTTCATCCTTTCCATGTTTTTCAAGAACTGGCATCTGATCATCTAACATAAATCATATGATGAATTATCCTTAACAATTTGATAGGCAGCATGGATAGCACCACCAAACACACTGTTAACCCGACTTTACTGGTAAACTCTGTAACCTATCACCATGGATGAAAAATGAACTTCCTTGTCTACAATATGATCGATATTCATAGCTCTATTATATTTTTTGGACTTGGTAAGTTCACTGAATAGGTGAGTATTCAATATTCTCAATGTACATTCCAAACCTTGTGCTCAAAATCCTATAACCCTATGAATAATTATTTTCAAAATCTTGTGTGGTCTTTGCAACCATATGAATTTATCATGCACTCTTCTTAACACATATCGAATCCAATTGGGATAGAATTCAATGGGTATGTCAACCTCATACGTTAAACCCTTCTCCTATAGATGTTTCTACTCGTCTTTCAATACTCAATTGTGGGAATAGTCCCAAGGGATAACTGAGAGGGGGAGTGAATCATTTATCAGCAAGTTTAATTCCTTTCTCCAATTAATTAGTGAATATTATTAAGCACATACTCATTTAAGATAACACAAAATAGAACACCACAATTTTGGTTACGTGGAAACCAAACTAGGTAAAAACCCTAGTGGGAATTAGCACCCACAAAGAACTATACTTGAGTATAATAATCCCTATTGGAAGATCTTTACAACCCTGTTAGGAGTTGTTCTTTACAATGCAATAAGTACAGTGACCTGGTTAAGGGTCAGACCCTATTAGGAGTCTTTTACAAATAATGTTGTTAGGGGTGAGGACTCACTATCCAAAAGCTCACTGCTAATATGATGAAGGCTACAACCTTCAGTAAAAAAGATAAATACTATATCTGATAATGAACCATTTGATTAGACTTATTATCTTGATTGGTGCAGGAGCACACCTAGATCAAAATCCTAGCTCTTTATTTCTGGCATATACTGACTCTAGCCAAGTTAGGAGAGTGTGTGTGGACCTTAGAATATCAGTTTTTGTATGTCCCTAAGATGGATATGACTAGGTCAATCCATGTCTAGATAGGTTTCTTAGTTTGTTTCTTTTGTTATGTCTATGTGAGGTAGTTTGTAAGCCTCTAGAAATCCAACCAAGGCATCAGGAACCTTGGATAAGCTACTTGGTATCACTGGCACTCGGCCAACACTGGTGCCTAGCAGCTCGGACTAAACTGGTGCCTAGCAGCTTGGCCTACACTGGTGCCTAGCAGCTCAGCCAACATTGGAGCTTAGTTTTTCATTACTGTTTCTTGGAAATATTCTATCGTAATGGCCTGTGAAAAATGGATCTTGTCTTTTATGGATAGTATGGTCAGTTGTAATGGTTCCTGAAGAGATGCTTGTGAATATGTGGACACTTAAAGTCATTCCAATGAGAGGATGGTTATTAATAACATCCCAAGCCTTCTTTTAGAGGTCTAGAAGGGAGAGATTGAAGAAGAGGAGAAGCTACAGGAAAGTTAGAGATTTTCATATTATTGTATTATTTTTTTTTGTTTCTAGTAATGAGAAGTTGTAGGTTGTGTGTTTAGTGGATATCAGGTTTCTTTGTGGTTCCTTTTGCACGCAAGTAGATTAGTTACTTTATTTTCTATTTTGTAAGTTGTTAGTTATTCACCCATTCTAGATTATAACCATTAATGGCCCCTTGAGGTTCCTTAATCCATGGTGAGAGTCATGTGTTGGGATAGAACTCGATAGGAGCCCTTGTACATATTTCATTTTTTTTTTTGTAGGAGAAGCAACAACAAAGAGTCTGGAGATTTTACCCTAGGCGAGCTTGGTAATAGTCCGGCTAGGGAAGAGAATGAGAACAATGTTCTGAAAACATTGGTTGAATGAATCTATTTGTGTAGGTTCAGTGAGGAGAAGTTGAATAGCATGTCGATGGGGACTGACTCTTGAAGAGGAGGTAAATTTGTTAGTGACTTACCTCAGTTAAGGTTATGAACACCCTAAGAGATCTAGGAGAGAGATCTTAGAGCAGAGCTAAGCTGGTTCTGTAGCAGCAATGAGACTTCCATCCACATCATTGATTAGTTCCAATGAATTGTATATACTCTCTGCTTCTTCACATAGATCTTTATCTAATGAATGAAATGACTTTACTATCCCAAAACAATCAACATTCTGTTATGTCCTTTTTCTATCTATTTTCTTCTCATTCACACTTGGTGATCTTCAAATGAACTACTATAAGTATCTTCTCCAAAAGATATGATCTTTGTCAGCTATAGGAATCCCTTCAATGCTTCTTTAGTCAGTCAAACCAAGTATGCAACATAATTAGAACCGCACAACTCAAACTGAATAGATGCATCGCTTCACATAGTTGGCTCCACCAAAATTACCCAAACATCATGCTTTCGATGAAACACGATTAGCGCCTTTAGTTAATTAACTTAGACTCATAACTAAACATGAATCTAAACACTCATATCCCATAGATAGACACAACTGAAGAATCAATAAAATTACTGTCGTCTTTCTGAAAACAATCTTCTAAAATTGTGTCTGGTAAACAAAGTAACATAACTCAACTGTTACTAAACATCTAAATCTGTGTGTATGTACATGGTATAGTAACTATGTCTGAAACATAAAAACAACCGCACAAGGATTTGACATATCCATACTAATAAGTGAATACAGTTCATTGTTGTATACTATATGTTGTCATAAATGACAAAACATACAATCAACTATTCGTATAGTAGTAAATCTCCAACAATCTCCCCCTTTGACATTGATGGCAACATATGATATGAAAAAGACCATCAACCCAAAGTATCATCTTTCTTTTTACAATATTCTCAATATCCTCATCAAAGGTTCATCTTCACTGTTGTAGCTCCTCTGATTGTGTTTTTATTTTCATGACTATATACTCCCCCAAAGTATATGCTTCCCCTTACTATATACTCCCCCTTTGACATAAATGGCAAAGGGTGCCAAATACCACCAAGCACAGGTACTACTCTAGAAGTAGAGTAGTCAACCATTCATCAGTCACCAAGGATTGATTCTCTTGCTACAAATTCTAATCATACTAAGGAAAGGGAATTACTCCCAACTTCTCCCTGAGATACTCAAAAGTATCTTTTGATAAAGGCTTTATAAAAATATCTGCTAACTATTCTTTAGTGCTCACATAATCCAACTTTACTTCTTTGTCTGCAACTTTTTCTCTTAGAAAATGATATTTTATTTTAGTGGGTTTTGTCTTTGCGTGCATCATAGGGTTCTTTGACATATTGATATTTCTAGTGTTATCATAGTGAATAAAAATAGGATAATTAATCTAAATTCCAAATTCTTTTATCATCTATTTGATCCAAACAATTGTAGAACAATTCAATGTCATTGCTACTTATTCTGCCTCAGCTGTTGACTAAGAAATACAATTCTACTTCTTGCTTGTCCAAGTGACCAATCTATCTCTAAGGAATACTTCTCCTCCTGAGGTACTCTTTCTGTCATCAGCACAACCTGCCCAATTAGCATCAGTATACACATGAAGTTGTACATTCTCTGAGTTAGGATACCATAAACCATAAACCATATTATATAGTTCCCTTTAAGTATTTGAATATTCTTTTTATTTCCATTAAGTGATTTTGTTTAGGTTCAGCTACAAATCTTCCAATAATTCCAATTGCATTAGAAATATAAGGTCTAGATTGAGTGAGATATACGAGTTTTCCAATCATAGACTTGTATAGTGTCTTTTCAACTATTGTGGAATCATCATCTTTAGAAAGATTGCTTCCTATTGTCATGGGGGTGCTTACTGGCTTGCAATCTTCCATCTTGAAAGTCTTTAATATTTCCTTCACATATTTAGACTGATTTATGAATATGCCTTTGTCTGTTTGTTTTACAATCCCAAAAAAATATTTGATAGGTCCAATCATGCTCATTTCAAATTCACTCTACATCTCTTTTGCAAATTCTGCACTAAGCTTGTCATTACCTCCAAAAATAATGTCATCAACAAAGATATCAACAAGTAGTAAACCTTCAGGTGTCTCTCTGATGAATAGGTTACAATCTGCTGCTCCCTTTTTTAATCCAATCTTTGTTAAGTAGTCATCAAGTCTCTCATACCATCCTCTGGGGGTCTGTTTAAGTCCATGGAGGGCTTTCTTTAGTCTACATACCATGTCTAGTTTGTCTAATTGTTTGAATCCTTTAGGTTTCTCTATGTAGACTTCTTCCTTTAAGTCACCATTCAGGAAAGCTGACTTGACATCCATCTAATATACTTTGAAGTTCTTGAATGTTGCATAGGATAAAAATAACTTTATAGATTCCAGTCTACTCACAAGGGCAAATGTATTAGAATAGTCAATTCCATCTCTTTGCACATATCCTTTACATATCAATCTTGCTTTATTTCTTATCACTGTCCAATATTCATTCATTTTGTTTCTGAATATCCACTTAGTTCCAATCATGTTCTTGTCACAAGTTCTAGGGACCAATTCCCATGTGTCATTCTTCATTATTTTATCTAATTTTCTTGCATTGCACTTTTCCAATCTGAATCATTGCACACATCTTCAGCACTTAAGGGTTCAATTTGTGAAAGTAAGCATACATCTTCATCAATGGTTGAACCTTTTGCTCTAGATCTTGTCAAGACTTTACTTCTCTGATCTCCAATGGTATCTTCTTTAGAGTGGTATTTAGATGTGTATTTTGAGATTTTAGGTGTGACACTCTCATCTGTAATCTATGATTCTTCTTGACTTGGTTCAGGGTTATTGCATGATACATCAATAAAGTCAAAAATTTCTTCAATAACTATATCCTTATAGATAGTTCTAGGTTCATCTTCAATCATAGGTGCATATTCATAATATCTCTCTTGAATTATGAACTTCTCATCAATCTTCACATGTGCACTCTCAATGATTTTCCTCAACCTTAAATTAAAACATCTGTAAGCTTTTCTCTTAGTAGAGTAACCAAGAAAAATACCTTCATCACTTCTATCATCAAATTTTCCAACACCATCATCTCTCTTGATGTAGCACTTGCTTCCAAATATTCTGAAGTATTTTACTGTAGGTCCATTACCAAACCAAAGTTCATAAGGTGTTTCTGCGCTGGTCTTAGTTGAATTTTGTTGATAGTATATACTTCTGTATTGACTGTATCTCTCGAATAGGTGTGCGCAACTTTCCCTTCAATCATGATAGTGTGCACTATGTCAAGTATTATCATGTTCCTCCTTTCTGCAATTTCATTTTGTTGAGGGGTTATGGGTGCACTTAGTTATCTTTTTATCCCATGTTCTTCGCAGTACTCAAGAAAATTATGAAAGGTGAATTCTCCTCCTCTATCAGATCTCAGACATTTTATCTTTAATCCAGATTCATTTTCAACTTTAGCTTTGAATATTTTGAACTTCTCAAAAGCTTCATATTTGTCTTTTAAGAATGCAACCCACATCATCCTAGAGAAATCATCAAAAAACAAAATAAAATACCTTTCACCATAGTATAATCTTGTTTGAGTAGGTCTGCATAGGGCTGTATGTATTAGATCTAGTTTGTTCTCTACAGAGTTTTGTTTACCTCTGAATGAGGTCATTGCATGCTTTCCCATCACACATTCCTTGCACATAGTATCAACTAGTCTTGTAATACTAGGAAGGTCTCATACTACCTTTACATTACTTATCTTTACTATGTTGTCAAAATTGATATGACAAAGTCTTTTGTGCCAAAGCAAAATGTCATCCACTTTTGAAACAAAACAACTTACTTCAGAGTTAAGCTGAAAAATATTACCTTTGCTCTTTGAGCCTGATGCAATCATGTTTCCTTCTTTGTTGTTAATGATACATCTATTGTTTTTGAATTTCAACCGATATTCTTTATCTAACAATTGTCCAACACTTAGTAAGTTATGATGCAAACCATCAACATAAAGAACATAATCTATCTTGTTCTTTCCATCTAAGGTGATAGATCCTCTACCTATGATAGGTTTGGGAGTGTTATCTCCACATCTGACCATGCCACCTTTGTACTTTTTTAGATGTACAAATCTATCTTTGTCACCTGTCATGTGATGTGAACACCCGTTGTCTATGATCCAGTCTGTTCTGATGTCTACTTGTGAAACTAAGGCCAATTATTGTGCTTTCTTTTCATCTTCAATTTCTATTGTTTCAATAATTTTTTCATTATCTTTAATTGCAATGAATCCAATTTCATCTTCTCCCAAATCATCATTACTTACACCATCTTTAGCATTATAGCATTCCTTAGTATATTTTTTTTTGTAATCTGATCTATACTTTTTGACTCTTGTAAGACAGTTGGATGCAAAGTGGAAAACTTTGTTGCATGAGAAACATTTGAATGGTAGCTATCCTTCATATTTTCCTTTACCTTTCCTTTCCTTCTTAGTAATCATAGCAATGATTTCTTCTAGTTCTGTATCAACTTCTTCTTTCTCATTATTACTAGAGATGCTTAAGGATTTCTTACCATGGACTGAGGCTTTGAAAGAAGTTTCCATTTTAGGTTCTGTCTTCAATATTGATATCTCAAATGCTGATATTTTGCTAATCAAGGTTTATCTTTTGAAGTCTTTTGAGAATTGCATGGTTTCATCCAAGATTTTTATCTTTCTTTCATAATCTTTTGTCAATGTGGTCATCATTTTTTCCATTATATCATCCTCTGAAATTTCTCCACCATTGTTCTTGATTCCCAAGACTACTTCATTAATCCTCTGATTGTAAGCTCTGATGTTTTCTTCAGGTAGTATTCTAAATTGTTGTATCTTTTCTTCCATGTCTTTCTACGTGCATTCTTGGCTTGGATGTCTCCTTCAAACATGTCTTCTAGGTATTTCCAAATTGAATATGCTTTGTCTCCCTTCTTGATCTCAAAAAATTTACTGTCAGATAAGTCACTGATTAGGGCTTCTTTGGCAATTGTATTTTGGGTGAATACTTCCTTTTGTTTATTAGTAGAGTCTTCTTCTACATGTTCCTTCAAGGTGGGAACATCAATTGCATGAGTAGAAATATCATAAATCTCAAAACCAACGTACTGAAGATGTGTTATCATTTTGTTCTTCCAGTCAAGATAATTCTCTCCATCAAACTTAGGACTCTCTTTCCTGAAGTACGCCATTTGATCTACCTTAAGCTATTAGGATTTCTCTCCAAGTCACTTAACTCTGATACCAATTATTGGAATAGTCCCAAGGGATAACTGAGAGGGGGGGGGTGAATTAGTTATCAACAAGTTTAATTCTTTTCTCCAATTAATTAATGAATATTACTAAGCACATACACATTTAAGATAACACAAAATAGAACACCACAATTTTGGTTACGGGGAAACCAAACTAGGTAAAAACCCCGGCGGGAATTAGCACCCACAAAGAACTGTATTTGAGTATATTAATCCATGTTAGAAGATCTTTAAAACCCTTTTAGGAGTTTTTCTTTACAATGCAATAAGTACAGTGACCTAGTTAAGGGTCAGACCCTGTTAGGAGCCTTTTACATAACCCTATTAGGGGTGAGGATTGACTGTCTGAAAGCTCACTGCTAATATGATGAAAGCTACAACCTTCAGTAAAATAGATATATACTATATCTAATAATGAACTGTTTGGGTAGACTTATTTTCTTGATCAGTTCCAATTAATTGTATATACTCTTTTCTTCTTCACATAGATCTTTATCTGATGAATGAAATGGCTTTACTGTCCCAAAATAATCAACATTTTGTTCTGTCCTTTTTCTGTCTCTTTTCTACTCATTCACACTTGGTGATCTTCAAATGAACTACTATAAGTATCTTCTTCAAAAGATATGATCTTTGTTAGCTTTAGGAATCCCTTCAATGCTTCTTTAGTCAGAAAAACCAAGCACACAACATAATTAGAACCGCGCAACTCAAACTGAATAGACACATCACTTCACATAGTCGGCTCCACCAAAATTACCCAAACTTCATGCTTCAGATGAAACACGATTAGCACCTTTGGTTAATTAAATTAGAATCATCACTAAACATGAATCTGAACATGTATATCCCATAGATAGATGCAACTAAAGAATCAATAAAATTACTGTCAGCTTTCTGAAAATAATCTTTTAAAACTGTGTCTGGTAAACAAAGTAACATAACTCAATTGTTATTGAACATCTAAATCTGTGTGTATGTACATGGCATAGTAACTATGTCTGAAACATAAAAACAACCGTGCAAGGCTTCCACATATCCATACTGAAAAGTGAATATAGTTCACTGTTGTATACTATATGTTGGCATCAATGAAAAACACACAGTCAACTATTTGCACATAAGAAAATCTCCAACATCAATTAAACCATGTATCCTTGTAATATTTTCTTATTTATTTAGCTTCCAATTCTTTGATTTTTCAATGAATATAAGACTCAACATTCTCAATTAGCATCACACCATGAGGAATAGAGGATAGGGCACCAGACATATCAATCTCAGCCCTTTTTCTAGGATGTAGTTTAAATACGGGTTGAGGCTCCTCAGATATGTTCATTAGAAATGGTGTATCAACATTCTTTTCCATAATGACAAACTGCAACAACACAAAAATCTAGCAACAAACCATACTAATAACTTGCAATAGACTAGTTAGAGTTTCACGAAAACTTGATATCATTTTTTCTTGAAATTTCAAATCACAAAAGTAATAGTTGCACACAATCATTCAAGTTAGCTCTCAAATTGTCAAATGAAAGTAAAAGTGTGAAAATAAGTTACTTTCTCCCTATATAACGTTAGAGAAATAAACATTGCATAGTTTAATGGTAGGAATAGTGTCGTATCATTGGTTAACTCATATCCACTAGTTGGTACTTAACTAATAGTAATAACCGCTATCAAATAGATATCAACCATAAAATATTAATGCGGTCTACACATAATTTCAACAACAAAATCATAAAAACTTACACCATAATGTACATATAGATCTTTACCCCTCTTGAGTCTATGAGATTAGCAATGGATTTTTCTTAAGTGCTCCCCCTAAAAAAATAATATACTTAGTTCACCAATTGAACTTCCACACCTCCTAAACTTGTGGCGTTCTCAATGAAATCAAAAGAATTCAATTCACCTTTCTTTACCTATGTATTCCTCATATAAATTCTTACTTTTTCAACATTAGTAACCTACTTTCCATTCCTATCCTCTGACTGATTAGGAAATTGGTTCCTAAACTGACAGTCTCTATCCAGATGACCTATCTTATGATAGAAAAAACATGCCATACAGGTTGAATTCTAAGGACCAATATTACCTCTCAGAGTTCTCATTTTATAATTTACTAGTAGATGTCCATAGTTACCAAATACAGAACATGTAGTTCTGAATTTTCTTTCGCTTATAACAGTATTCACTAATGTGACAAGGGGCCTAGGTGCATACACTCTTGACCTACAATCTTTAGCTTTTTTTCTATATTTGTTGCATGAAAAATAGTATCCATCAAAGTTTCCACCACTATATCTACTACTAGACCTGGATCTACACTCATATGCAACATGACTATACTTGTCAAAATTATAGCAATAACCATTAAAAGAGTGAGTTTTGTTCATCAGTTTTCTCCTAGAGACATTTGTAGTATGACCAATCTTTCCATAGTTATAAAAAGTAGGTTTTATAGGTATCTTACCTGATTTGATTTGATCTACCTTATGATCTTTTTGTGTCTCGTTAGGTTTATATTTAGAGGATTCTCTGATTTCAAATATTCCTTCACCTGAATAACCTAGACCGGTTGTATCTCTATGTCTTCTTTGTATCTTCAGTTTTTCATCAATACTTTGTGAGCTTTCATTGTATTTCTTCACCTTTTCATTTTCTTCTTTCTTAGTTTTAAATTCTTTCTTCAATGACTCATTCATCTCTCTAACTCTTTCATTCTCAGTTATTACTTGAAGATTCCCTATAGTAGTATCTTGTATTTGACTATGATATAAATAAAATTACTATCTCAATTTGATAAGATATTCATATTTACCAACTGGGGCTTATGCTCTTTGGGGCTCAGATTCCACATAGCAAAGGCTTGTGACTTTGGGTCATACCCAAATCCTTTGATCATGTCCCCTATCTGGACTTCACTGACCATTTTAAGGT
>MU226267.1:2369051-2392108 GCA_018584345.1 Thuja plicata | reverse complement strand
ATCTTCCTATTTTGTGTGGACCCTGGCAGCAGTTGCAGAAATTCGTCAGAGAAGCTAGGTTTTCCTTTAGGATCATCTCCACTGCCTCCACTAGTAGACGCCATGCTCATAGTAGTACTCATGTTTGTAAGCTTTTGAATCTCTAGTTGATCGATATTGAAACAAATCTAAGACCTCCTTCTTAGAATTTTCAATCACCTCAGAACACTGCTACAGCTTTGAATATCACCTTTTGCTGAAACAAAACTTAGCTCTAAAATCATAAACTCGGTGAATAGGAATGAGTGCACGATCCTCTGTTTATAGCCACAAGGTTCAGAGTACATGGCTCAAAGTTTAGAAATGTCAGTTCTGCAATTAATTTGATACACCATGAAACGTTCAAAAACCTAGCCATAGTCGCGCGAGGTGACAGGAAATCAAATTTAAATCATGAGAATTTTGGCACAATCACAAAATGGTTAAGACAGCTGACATGGCACTGTATGATTCATCCTCTATCATACATCTTAGCTACCTTCTATACACAGTAATCAAAAATTCTTTTATCTAATTGGCCGCCAGGTGATCTTCTCTGTCACGTCCTCCACTTGGCACTGCTTTTATAGATCCTGTTTATCTGGCGACCTCGCAACCTCATAAATTCTCTTTGTCATGAGTATTTTCTCTTAACCATGGTTTGATCTTCAGATTAGGCGACCACATAATTCCTTTACATCAGGTAACCCAAGTCTTTCCAGCGATTAGGCGACTATGTGAAAATCTTAGTCACGTAGAGTTAACTCTAACTCAGCATTCTTCTCCAGACTACGCGACAAGCCGTTGTACTTAACATTTCATAGCAATCGCCAAGTCACTGGATCCTCATTTCTCTTTCCTAGATTTCACGACAACACTTAGTCGCTGAGTCGGGTGATAAGATCAACTTAACCTTATTATATAGCACATGCCCTTTTCTATTTACAGCGACCTCGCGACATACCTTAATCACTTAGTCGGAAGGACTTTTTCCCTAGGGTACTTTTATCACCAGACTATGCGACCACCGTCAGATTTTGTCATTTCTTCATTGAACGGCTGTCTTTTAATCGCTTCATATTTCCTTATGCCCTTAAGTTATCAGGAGACTTTACGACTGAGGGTGAAATGACTTAGTCTCCTTATCGCTTGATCCCTTTTCTTCATCTGGCGACACGGCGACAACCATTAGCTTTCTGACAGATGTCATCTTTTATTTCATCCTTTTTATGCATACTGGGAATCTGACTCACCGCCCTGATCTGGCGACATCCCGACTGAAGGAAATCACATAACATGAAACTGTTAGTCGCATGGTCGGGAATGTCATCTTCTAACTATCAACTCATCATGAGACCACGCGACTGAAGCAAAGCTTTAAATGTTTGAATGTCCTGATCATGCGACCATGCGACATGAAGTAGGCGCAAGGTCAGGAGACATTTCTTTGACCTGTTGACTCTTCACGCGATCATCTGACTGAGGTGGGTCCCGTTCATTTCAAAGCTTTATAACATGATTATCAAGCGACAACCTGACCAAAATGAAATCGCTAAGTCTCGAGACACTTAGAGAATATTCTGTTTCTTATCAAGACTACGCGACACAAAGGAAAAACTAAGTCGGGAGAAGCTTTGGCATATTTGATCTGTGTTAAGCGATCAAGCGACCTGAATTAAAGCACATGCCTTTAGTGACTTGAAAAACTAACAATGAAATAGAAGACATGGCTAAGGGTTTCAAAATACATTGTTTAATACTTGGTTGCTAGGGTTTTTGCAGGGTTTTGACAATTTGGGCAAGGAATAAGCATGGAAACCTGAAAATTTTCATAGGGTAGGACAAGGAACGAGGCACAACAGCCAAAACAGGAAATATAAATAATAAAGGGGATATGCCAAAACATAGTTGAGACAATGGAACTCCAATGCTGGGCCTTGCTCAAAATTCATTTTCAAGTATGAAGGTGAAGCCCATTGATCCACATAGAAGCCATAAGGACATTAGAGAAGCTTGCATACAATTCATGAGATGTGGAAGGCATGGGTTGGGTGGACATCACTGTGCTAGATACCACTTGAGTATGTGACATGTTCATTGGTGCAGGGAATAACAATATATCCAGAAAAGTGGTGATCAATAAAGGATCCTACAATAGAAAGATGAATGCTTGGACCTTCTTAGCACAAGGTCCAATGGTCATTCCTAGTACATGGGATGCAAGATAGATGAGGTTGTAGAGTTGAATGTTGGTTTAGCTACAAAAAAGTTGGGAGTAGATCTAGGCATGGAGGTGAAGTTAGAAAACATAACCTTACAAGATGCACTCTACACCCTTACAAAATAATTACATTCTAAGACCCTCGCCCGATGGTGATGCTTACACTCATGCACAAGATTATTTCAATGTAGATACAAGATAGGTTGAGAATACTATGGGGGTCCAATGGAATCCTTCTCCATGGGGGAGGTCATAAATTCTATTTCTAGTAAAGAAGGCCCCACCAATGGAGTAGGAGGTGACAATAATATAGGTATTATTAGCTAAGTCATAAGTACATTTCCTCTTTTCTCTATGAGCAACAAGAGGAACTTAGAACACCCTAGGGGGATAAGGGGAAGGTTTAAATGGAGATGGTGTATTCTTGGGAGACCTCTTATCCATACTATAGATGGAAGATCAAGGTATATTTGCAATGATGAGAATAGGGAAATGTGGATGCAATCAAATCTATTCAAGATTTTACATGGTCTAAACTTCCTTATCTTCATCTTGTTATATGTTCCAACTCAAAATATTCTCTTATTAAAATAAAAATCACCTCATCTCCTATTCTAAATTCCTTATGTCTCTGTTTCATATCTTCTCTCTCTTTATACTTCTGGTTCATATCTTCCAAATGTTGTTTTACTTGAGTGTGTATTTCATTCATGTGTTCTACAAATTATTCTATTTTTACACTTCTTTTGACTTCATGATTTATATCCATCAATTTTTATACTCCTTTAGGATTCATTCCAATAACTATCTCAAATGGTGTCTTCCATGTACTCTTATTCACTGAATTATTATATGTGAACTATGATTGTGCGAGAACTAAATCCCAATTCCTTGTCTTCTCTCCAACCAAACATCTTAGTAAATTACACAAACTTATGTTCACTACCTATGTTTGTCCATTTGTTTGTGGATGAAATGTAGAGCTAAACTTCAATTTAGTATTCATCTTTCTCCAAAGTGTCCTCCAAAAGTAACCAACAAATTTAGTATCCTTATTTGAAACTATAATCTTAGGTAACCCATGCAATCTCACAATCTCTTTCAAGAACGAATCTGCTATATGTACTGCATATGTTGTCTTCTTATAAGGTATGAAATGAGTCATCTTCAAAAATATATCTACTACCACAATTATAGAATTATTTCCTCTTAGGTTCTTTGGTAATCCAAGTACAACATCCATGCTAATATCTTCTCATGGTATATTTGACACTGTCAAAGGTGTATGTAATCCAGTATTTTGACTACTTCCCTTAGAAACTTGAATTTTTTTACAATTTTGAACAAAATTCCTTACATCCTTATGAATTTTAGGCCAAAAATAACTCTCACTCACCAAAGCTATTATCTTATCAATTCCAAATTTTCCAGTTAATCCTCCACAATCATTTTCCTTCATCAAACTATCCCTCATTGAACTTCTAGGTATACATAATTGAATTCCTCTAAATAACACACCTTCTTTAATGAAATAATCTAACCACTTACTTCGGTCTACTACAATAGGTTCTCTGCAAGATTTCCAAGGTTTTGCAAAATCAGGGTCTTCCTCATACAGATTCTTCAACTCTTCAAATCCCAACACCTCAAATCTCATCTCTATCAATAAATTCCTTCTCCTATTCAAAGCATCAACAACTTTTTTGACTTACCACTTCTATGCTTCAACAAAAAAGTATAACTCTGCAAGAAATCTACCCATCTTATGTGTCTCTAATTCAACTTACCTTGACTATTCAAATATTGCGATGCTTTATGATCGGTATACAACACAAATTCCTTAGGTAACAAGTAATGTCTCCCTTTTTTTAAGGCTTGAATTATGGCATAAAATTCTTGATCATAAATTGAATGTCTTCTTTTGGAATCATCCAACTTATCACTAAAATAAGAAATTAGTCTACCTTCTTGAGTTAACACCACTCAAATTTCATTCCCACTTGCATCAAAGTCCACTTGAAATACTTTATTAAAATCGGGTAAAGATAACATACATTGTTCATTCACTTTTTTCTTCAACAATTCAAAACTCCTTTGTGCTTCATGTATCCACTTGAATACTTTCCTATCTCTTCTCATCATCTCAGTCATAGGACTACAAATCAAACTAAAATTCCTAATGAACTTCTAGTAAAATCTATATAATCCATGAAATAATCTTACCTCTTAAACACTATCTAGTTAAGGGCACTCAATAATTTCTTTAACCTTCTCAGGATCCATTTTCAATCCTTCTACCAAGATCAAAAAACCCAAGTACACTATCTCTTCCTTCATGAAATAACACTTCTTTTTTTTCATAAATAACTTATATTCCCTTAATATTTGCAACAATTGTCTCAAATGCAACAAATGATCCTCCTTTGTCTTACTAAAAATCAGAACATCATCAAGGTAAACAATTACAAACTTACCCAATAATTTATTCAATACTTCAGTCAACAATCTCATGAAAGTACTCGGTGCATTAGTAAATCCAAAAGGAATCACCAACCACTCATACAATCCCTCATTTGTCTTAAACATTGTATTCCATTCATCATGTTATCTAATTATGATATTATCATAACCACACTTCAAATCAATATTTGTGAAATAATTTTCTCCACCATAATATTATTAATATCCATCCTAGGCAAAGGAAACCTATACTTCACTATAATATTATTAATATCTCTAGAATCAGTACACATCCTGCATTCTCCATTCTTTTTTGGTGCTAACACTTTTGGTACTTCACAAGGGTTCAATATTTCTCTGATCAAACCCTTCCTCAATAGTTCTTGCACTTGTCTATTCAATTCTTCATTTTCTACGGTTGTCATCCGATGTGCTACTTTATTAGGAAAACTAGCTCTAGGAATTAAATCTATGAAATGAATGATACTTCTCACAAGTGGTACTCCATCTGGCACAATATCAAAGATTATGTCTTCATACTTGGTCAACAATTTTCTTATCTCCTCAATATGTTCCTCTTCCAAACCTAAATTAGGCTTCTTACGAATCAATGCATAACACATACTATCATTTTCAAACCACCAAGAATTTCCTTCCTTCAACCAAACAAATTCTGACACTGGTGCGATTCTCATTCTTAGGAGTCTCTATCAAAGGCAATAACACTTGTTTCATCCCATTTGCAACAACAGTATACATATTATTTCTTCCATCATGCAAATCTTGTCAATCATACTGTCATGGTCTACCCAAAAAGTTATGACAAACATCCATAGGAATGATATCACAAAGAAATTCATGTTGATAAGATCCAATCTTCAATTTTACTAGGCATTGTTCACTTACTAGCACCTTATTATCATCCTTGATCCATGTAATTTGATAAGGCTTCAGATGTTTCAACCTTTGTAACTTCAACTTATTCACCAACTCTTTGTAGGCTAATTTATCTAAACAACCACTATCAATCATCATTTTTCAATATTTTCCTTCAAATTTACATCTTTTTTTTAACAAAATTTCCCTCAGTAATGATTCTTGATCTATTTATTCATGACATAGGGCTCTTCTTACCATTAGGGTTTCTCTATCTTTGGGTTAGTTCAAAGGTTCACTAGATTATTCTTCCACAAAAGAATTTTGACCATTGTTCTTAGTCTTCATGCTTGAATTTCCTTGAGCACAATCAAAACCTTGGTGTCCTCCCCAATATTTGAAACAAGTTACTCTAAACAATATCTTCCCATCTCTTTTTTAGCTACTTGATCCACCTCCTCTCTAAAAAAAAATTTCATCCCTTCGCTATGAGTTCTCTTCCTTGAATTTTTCCTTTCCTTTATTTTGATCTGAATATGACCTTCCTCCTCCAAAGTATTTACCCCTATGAGATCTTCCACCTCTTCCTTTTTGTCTTTGTTCATGTCTTTTTTTCAATTTTCCCTCAGGTTTTAGGGCATATTGGTTAGCTTCTTCCACATTTTGAAACTTAACCAAATTGATCTCATCTTGAATTGATGTTCTCAAACCATTAAATTACCTTGCAACCCTCTCAACATCATTATCACTATGTCCAAATCTGATATCCAATATGTATAATTATTTAGTATATTCCTTCACACTAAGATCCCTTTTCTTTAGATTGAGAAACTTCCTAAACAAACATACTTGGTAATGAGGAGATAATAATTTGGCCTTTAATTTTTTCACCATCCTATCCCATGATTTAATTTTCTCTTTTCCCTTTCTTTGTCTATTGGTCTACAAATGTTGCCACCATAATGATGCATGTCCTCTTAACTTTGTGTAAGCATACTTCACCTTCTTATCTTCATCGGTACCTTATAATCAAAGTAATTCTCTATCTCTATGATCTAATCAAGTAATTTATCTGAATCCAAGTTACCATGATAATCAGTAAAATTGAAATGTGGTCTTGCAATAACTCTAGTCAGGGATTTTATGAATCTATCATCTCCTTGTTCAAGTTTAGGTTCATTTTTCTCTTCACCTCCTTCAGCTACTTATTCATTTGTTTCTTCCTCTACATCACTTACATCTTCAATATGTCAACCTCTTCTTTGGGTCGTCTCAAAAAAATCTAATCTAGCCACAATTTATCTCAACATATCCAACACAACTGGATCTTCATCTCTCCTTCCACCTCTAGTATTTCCTCTCTGATCCATCTTTAGTGAATCCTCTATAATTTTGGGTCATATCCTCACTCTACCTCCCTACAAACAATAAAATTTAGGACTTCGTCAACTCAGTGACCATCATCTATAACAATAGAATTGAAACCTCACTTTGATACCACTTGGTGCAGCCAAGGATAGGAGGAACCTTAAAGAATTCAATCCAATCCTTAAAAAAGGAGCCACACAATGGTAAAAACACAAAATTATTGAGAGATAAGCTATATCAATTATTCTTATAGTTAGAAAAGCAAATACAATGGATCTGCAACATGCAATCTTACGTTCTAGGCATATAGGCCTATTTTAGAACCTTTTATAGGTCATCTTTCTATACCATCTATCAAAATATCATGCTAATAGTTCTAACTACCATAGCTATATTACTTCTCCCTTGCCTGAGGGATGAATTTCATGAGTTTATAAATCCTTCTCAAGAATCAAGTCGTCCTGAGAAAGATTACATTCTCTAAGAATAGGAAAATGCATTGCATTATAGGTTAGGACCCAAATCAGAAGAATATCCTACAAAATGATAAAATATAATGAGAAAACCCACAAGTAGCTTAGTTAAGAATGTAGAATAATTGAGATATGTTCCATGAATCTTTTCTAATCAGTAAAATTCTTTGCGATATTGAAAAACACAAACTAGCCATGAAATGTGAAGGACATAGATGTCCCGCCAAAAATCCAAGATATCTCAAATTCAAAGAAGCCAATCAAGGTGTGAAACTATGTGAAGGTAAAAAATAATGCCAGGAACACTTCATGAGGTATGAAACAACAACTAATCCAAACTCAAGGAACATTGAAGGAAAATTAGCAATAGACAAACTATAAAACATAAAAGAAAATATTTTTGGTTGATGCAAGATTGGAAAGATCCCAAGATGATCATGCATCATGTACTCTATATACCCGATACTTAGAAACTTTTAAATTGATCAAATGATAGCATAAACTATTGAAAATATAAACAAAAGTAGATAATACTTCTCAGAAGATCCTCCTAGTTTCACAGCTCAAAATTTGTACTCTATCCTTTGGTATCATCATATTATAGCAAGTAATCTCTAGAATAATGTATGTTTTCATTAATGAAAAAATATAATCCAACATATAAGTGTCTCTTTCCAACATCTACATATTCTCCTTTTCATCATCAACATCACTCTTCTTCATTGGATAATAATTCCTCTCATTCTTTCCTCTGTGAGCCTAGCAGTGTGTCCTAATTTTTTATAATTATAGCATGTAGGACTATGTTGTAGAATAATTCCACTCCTTCTAACATTAGATGTTCAACCAATGGCCTTGACCCATATTTGTTGTGAGCATAACAGTAACCATTGAATGATGTATAATAACTAGTTTGAGTAGGATCATACTTCTTTACGTTCTTTCTCTTGATGAGAGTGAATCGTTTTTTTAATATTCATTAGTCTTCTTGGATTCATCCTTGACCTTTTCCTTTCCTTTCTCATTTTTTAGAGGAGTCTTAATAATTTATCCTTTGTGAAAACTAAGAAAACCTTTTTCCTTGGATGGTTTCTAAAAACCTATCATCTCATCAAGCAAATTATAGATTCCTTTGAGCTTTAGGTTCTTGTCAATTTTTTATTTTTGTGGTGTGATTAAAATTCAAACATTGTGTTCAAGTAATGGATCTACCTTAGCTGTTAGAAACTTTCTTTAGGAAGTTTTCTCTAATACCAATTATCAGACACTTTCAGATGTTGAGAGGAGGGGTTTGAATTAGTGCTAGGGTTTCAATAGATATGAGCAACAAATAATATTAATATGATGTAGAAATAAGAGAAGAAAAAAATATAGTAACACAGATATTTAATGTTGTTCACCCAATATGGGCTACATCCATGAGATAAAAATTCATCCACTTATTTTATTATCCAATGGAGAGAAAATTACAATATGATAATTCCACATCATTAAACCGCTTATTTATATATATGGGTATAATGAATTGAGTTTAATTTTTCATAGTGGTTGACTTTGTGTAAATGATGCTTATCTCTACTATGGATGACCTAATTGTAACTTTGGATGCTCAAGTTGATATATAGATGCACAAATTATTGAGCTAAGTTGTGGATTGACTTTGATTATATTAGGATCAAATGTGCAGTCAATTTGATCTAAATTTTAAAGAGAAGAAGTGGAAGAGTGTGAGTTTTATAGAGTTATTACAATCACTTGAAAAATGGTTTGATAAACTGAGAAGCCCTAATCTTAAGTCAAGTCCTCTGGGTCCTAATCAAGACTGACAATTCAAAGCTAATCACAATTATATAATTAAACTAGATCAGTTTAAATATATAATTCATCAAAAATCAACAATCAAAGATCACTCATCAAGAGGCATTCATCGAAAGGAATTAATTCTTTAATTAACCTTAGGGAATTAAATTAAGTCAAATTTTTAAATACATGGCTAAGGAAATTAATTAAAAGGAATTAATTAATTCAAGTTATTAATATTCCTTCAACATGCCTCAAAAGTCAAACCTATAACCAATGAGAGGTAATCACATGGATCAAACAAGCTTACATCTCATCCATCCCTCATGGATGCATCTCAAACATCAAATTCAAATTTGAACTTGAAGCCTTTTTCCTCCAAGAAAACTCTATATAATGAAGCCTTTCTAGCTCATTTCATATAGAAGCATAGTGAATTTAAACATAGAAATAATGTCAATTTCATTCTAAAATTAATCTAGTTTAATTTCATGTATTTGATCCAAATAATGCATAATTGAACATGTTTTGATGCATTTTAGGCATTTTCAATTGAATCTTCCATTTCATGATTGTCAATTCTATGATCTAATATGCCTAATTCTGAGAGAAAATTCAATTAGATTACAATCTTCATGACTAGGAAGTAATAATTCGATTTCATGTGGTTATCTATTGATTTCAATGAATTGATCTTACTAACCCATGATATAATGAGTTATTGAGTGGTTGTGTGCAACATTTTTGCAGGTACAACATTTACACATCATATTGTGGTGCCCAACATGGGGTAGATTACCTCATTTGCATGAAATTTGCTCTCTATTCTTGGCATTCATCAAATTTGCAGGCAATATATCATCTGTAGTTATCCTTTTATCGTCTTTGGGCATCTTTGGCTTTTTTGGTTTTTTTTTTTATCATTTCCAGGGATTATTTAGTCATCTGCTACTGTCCTTTTATCATCTGCGGGAGGTATAAATTTTTCCTTTATTCATTTATGGTGAAAGCATTATCATTTCTGGTGTGTTTTATCATTTTTAATAAAATCTTTATCATTTTTGGTGACTTTTGTCATTTCTGATATCTCTTTTATCATTTTTGGTAAATATCATTTTAGGTCTCTATTTCGTCGTCTAAAAACCAGAGAGCAAAAACAAAGATTATTTTCTTTAGAAAATTTACTTACTAATCAGTTAACTTGGTTGTGTTTATGATTTTTGATCATTTTAAAACAACCTAACATGTGTTGCAGTATGTTTGCCAAAGTTTCCATGGAGAAAAATGATTGAAACTACTAATGAAGTCCTTGCAGGTTGCCATTCGAAAAGATCAAGCAATTGTTTTCAAACTTAATACAATTTATTTCATCTCATAATTTGAATAGAGGAATATGCTCTTTTCCCTTTGGGAAAATCAAAAACTCAAACCTTGAATTAGGTTTTGTGGAGAAATTGGAACGAATGAATAATTTACTTCAAAGAAAAGTATTTGATTAGCATTATTTTTAGGCACTTTAACATCAAATTTTAAGGTTAGTTATTGATTTCATTAGAGGATTATGCTATTTTTCCTTTGGGAAAATGAGAAACTCAAATGTGAAATTAAGAAATGATTTTTGATTCAAAGGAATGAACAATTGTTTGGAGTTCTTGATAGGAGAAACCATCATTGAGTAGGAGAGTATGTTGTTTTCCCTTTGGGAGAATCATAAATCTAGACCCATCTCATCACCAATCCTCTTTTATTGTTTTAATCCTTTATTTGGGCCTCCCGGTGAAGAAAACATCTCCCGGGATGACCCATGTGAGAATGAGGTGTGGGCCACACCACTCCAAATCACGTTAATCAAATTTACTCTTTGGGACCAAAGCCTTAGGAGTCAGTTGGAATTTGAGCTTATAATTCACTCATGTCTAACATAAGTGCAGCCTAATGGTCTTAATCACATTTATGTGACCACTTTTGTCAAGACGCTCTATGGGGCTATATGACTGAATCATGCTTGCACATACATAGAGGATACAATCATACGGAGAACCTTACTAAACACTCTAGGATTAGAAGCTACCCAAATCACTACCAAAAGGTGATAATCCTTTTGGAAAAAAATTAACTTCCCCAAGGTACTCATCATTTTTTTCCCCCATTTGCATTTGGAGTTGGATAATATGATATCATGACTGGAGCCATTGTGTGCTTGGTGATGGCCATATTCAACTTATCATTTGGGTGTGTACCTGAGTCTATGAGAAATAATTTTCATGCTATGCCAATTTTGTAGAGAAAGTGTGTGTTTTTACCCTAATAATAATTTTTCTTTGCATGTGTGTGTCACTAATTAGATATTTCAAAACACCTTTACAAGAATTTCAAAAACGGGTGAGTCCTTAAAAATGGTGGTTATTCCTTTGGACATAAGTTCTCACAAAATCACACTTTGCTCAAAAACTTGGGTCATATAACATTATCTTTGGTCCTTGTATTCCTGTTGGTCAAAAAAAAATTCATTTTAATGCTATTTATATCAAGATCACTTCAATAGTGAAGGTCCTAAACCTCTATTTCTAGTCCAAACATCACAAGTGCTCAATATCAAACCTTGGTTCTTAGGAGATCAAACTATTTAATTTTTGTTTCAATCACTTAAAACTAATTTAAATTGGTCATATAAACCTTATTTATGTTTATAGATCACTATCAAGGTCAATATAACCTTCATTAAGATCTGAAACATTATCAAAATTACATCAATAATTTTTCACCAAACTTTGACAAATTGTGAAGATAGTATATCAAACATTGAAACTATAGGTAATAGGTTTCTCATCTTTGCAAATCAAGAATAATCTAATCTTACATGGTGCGGACAAGAAGTGGTTGTTTTAAAAAAATAGACACTACACACTTTCCTAGGATACACATTGGACCTGAAACAAAAAAAGAACAAGATCAAGATCCTTTTTTGGCTCCTCAAGATAGTGATTCAGAAACTGAGACTAACAAAAACAACATTGAAAACAATAACAACAACAACAACAACATTTCCAACAAGAACAACATGGCTGGAATTGATAATTAATGGTATAATCATACCAACAATGATGAAGAGATAACCGATGAGTACATTCAAAAAGTCCAACAAGACACAAGGTTTCAAAATATCATGGATAATATCCTAATGGCTGATAAGGAAAAATACTTCATGCATCTAGCTTCAACATGAATCAAACTACCTCAAGATTTTGATATAGAATAACTTAAGACACAAGAAGAGAAAAATCCCATGACTCTCCTTGTTAAATATGTAGAAGAATTTAAAACTAAACTTCATGATATGAAGAAAGAAAGGGACACCATACCAAGGAGATACTCTATGAGTGCATTTTGTCCTATGCATTTTGATTGAAGTATACACATGCCAACATTTCCAACCAATGTAGATATACCTAAATATGACAAATATATAGGAGTCATGAACCCTCAAGATCATATATGATAGTTCTATACCCTTAGCATGGATTTCATTCATGAACAAACATATCTCATGAGATTATTTCCTCGCAGTTTGAGTGGATAAGCAAGAGATTGGTTCTCTAAATTACCTCATGGAATAAAAACCTTTGAAGAACTTGTGGAATGTTTCATGCATCATTACTTGTATATAATTCAACATCATGTTATGATGATTGAATTGTGCAACACAAAACAATGAATTGGTGAACCTTTCATATCTTTCTTACAAACGTGGAGAAGAATATTTGCACTATATCCTCAATTGATTCCAAAAACATAAAAGATGGACATTTTTGTGAATAAATTGGTAACATAAATGAATCATTACATACAAATACAATGCATTCCAACATTTGAGAAAATGATTGAGATGGAATTAAAATCGAAGATACCTTGGTAAGGAAAGGAGAACTTAAAATATATAAAGAAACTAAAGGTTCTTTCAATACGAATAACAATGGCAACCAAGACAAATCAAAGTATTGGAACAACAATTGGAATGATTTCAATGATGGAGTAGTAGATGATCACAATGTAAAACCAAAGAAGTCATCATTTAATCTATCTACTACTAATCCTCCTAAGAATCCTACCATTGTGTCTAATGTACAAGTCAATCAAGACAATGATTAGAAAAAACCAACTTTTGTGTATACTCCCAAACACATATTCACACCTCTTGGAGAGTCTTTGGAATCAACATTACAAAAACTTGTCTCTCAAAAGGTTGTCACACTACCAGAATCACGACCTGATGAACCACCAGTTAAGCCTAAATGGTGGAATGGTGCACATTATTGTGAGTACCATCAAAACAAAGGACATATAATGAATGAGTGCATGAAACTAAAACATGTGTTATAAGACTTTATTGAAAGTAAAGTTATTATAGTTGATGGTCACAAAAAAAATGAGGATCATACATCGTTTAAGTCACCCTTTCCTAACTATGAGAAGGGAGAATCATCCAATGCGAAAGTCAATTAGGTGAATTATGTGTATTCTCATGATAATACCATCAACATGTTAGAGGATGTAGATCATAGAATCAATGTGATCATCATCAAGGAAAAACAAAAGGCCACATCTACTAATGCAGTAACAAGAGGAAAAGCCAAAGTGGTTCTAAAAGGAGATTCTTCAAAACTACCTACATCATCAAAACCTACAACAACCAAAAAATATTCATCATCTCTCTCATGTAACTATAGTTTGGTTGATCAATTGGAAAGAACTCTTGCACAAATCTCATTTCTTGAATTACTCAAACTTTCTCCATCACATAAAGAGATTTTAGAAAAAGCCTTGGTTGAAACAAATGTTCCTAATAATCTAGACATAGATAAATTCCAAACCATGGTTGGACACTTGACTATACCTCACTATTTATCCCTTTTTGAAGAGGATGACAATGCTTTTAATCACCCTCATAACATGCCACTACATATTGAAGTGCTAATTTACAGACATCAAGTGAAACAAGTCTTGATAGACAGAGAAGTGGGTCTCAATATTTGCACTTTGGGTTTGATCAAGGAATTGGGATTCTCAAATGAAGATATTGATCCTAAGAAGATGATAACCATAAAAGAATATGATGATGAAGAAAGATCATCCAAAGGGCTAGTCATGTTGCCAATAAGAGTGGGACCTATGGAAAGAAATGTGGTGTTCCAAGTGCTCAATCTTAATCTATCTTACAACATTCTCTTGGGAAGACCTTGGATACACAAAATGCAAGTTGTCCCTTCTACCTTTCATCAATGCTTAAAATTCCCATATAATGGAGAAGAGATCACTATTCCAACTGACACAACTTATTTTCAATCTTGTAACAATGTTCATCAATCAAATGAAATAATGGTTCCACATAACAGAGAAGCTACATGAGAACAATCCCCAGAAAGTTCAAACTCAACATTGTTGCGAGACTTTGAAAAGAAATTAAAACTACATGATAATGGGATGGGGGAATACAATATTGATCGATTACTCTCTATAACAACATTACCTTTGTCACCAAGATCAAAAGGGAGACCATCATCATCTACAGTGTCAGCAAAGCCTAAAACATAAACAATGTACAATGTAACTTTTGTGAAAGGAAAATTAGTGGCAGAAGAAAAAGAGGACATTGAGGTGTTAAATTGGTTATAAAAAGACAAAGATTAATCTCATCAAGATGTCAAACATGTCTAAATCACAACTCAATAGTATGGACGCGGTCTACACATCATACAAAGATTGGGATATCAAGGACAAGGACCCTTAGGAAACCATAAGGAGGGTCTTGTTGAACAAATTTTGACAAAATTTAGAGATCCCAAATACAAGATAGGAATAGGGTATTCTGAAGAATCACAGATACCCCTCATTCGAGATGGACCAATATTTGATTAAGAATGAGAAGAATCATAAGATGAAGTTGAATTAACACCTCAATAATATGAATGGTTATTCCATATTCATGATAATAATCCTCATTATCAAGGTGAATGCTACATTCCTTCCTTTTTGGGAAATCAAGAAAAGAAAGAGGATGGAGACACAAACATGCCATTACTACAAAATCAAACCATGAAGGATATTCAAAATGAGATTCAAGAACATCATTTTGATAAAGAGGCTAATACACAAGAAAATCATCATCCCAACTGGAGAGAAAGGGTAACACCTACTCATGTTCTAGACCTCGGTCATTCCATGGAAACATATTCTAATGAGTATGAATGGGACTCATTATCTGATGCCACTATGAATATAGAGATAGATGTGATTCATCAATACGTACCTCATCTTGAGAGAGGAGAAATTTCCAATGCTTCTAATCATCCTAACATAGCTACAAAATCAAAATATATCATGATTCCCAGCATTATTTATGTCAACACAGGACTATTGATAGAACCTAAAGAGCTTCAATGCATCCTAGCAAGTTCATATCTTAATAGAACAAGACATGAAGAGGGACAAAGCTCAGGTATCTAACCATTCAAATTTGGTTCTCATAATATTGACGATGAATTGAGCAAGAATAGTGAGGAGCTTCTTGATCTAAACAATCTTCTGGAGGGTATTATTATAGACCTCATCGATACATTCAAATGTGATGATCACAAATCGATCATAAATCTTGAAATTAGTGAAACCAACCCAGCTGATACTCTTCAACTTGTTTATCCTGACCTAATTGACTAGACCTTGTCTGAACCCATGGATATATCCGTGTTTCCTAATGACCATGATATAGCTTGTTATCCCAATGCAATAGAGCCCGTAACATCTTCCACTAGGAATTCTAACGCTAGGGAGGATATCAAGTTTTCTAGTAACGAAAAAAAAGAAAAAATCAATCAAATATCTAAGGCTGAAAACCATTTTGTTGTAGTCTTAGATCATTAAAAAGAAAACATAAAGGACATATACAAAAACCTCACTGAGGCACTAGAAGATGGGAAACTTGGTATTCTCCCAGATCACTCTCAGGAATGGTATGTAGTTCTCATAGAACCTACTCAACCAATCAATCTTGGTACATAGGAGAAACCGCAAATCATACACATTGCTCAATGTTTATCTGATGAAGAGAAGAAAGAGTTTACATAGTTTTTTAAGGAAAAGAAGATTAATTTTGCATGGTCTTATTCTGACATGTCGTGGCTTGATCCTGATTCAATTATGCATCATTTATCTATGGCTCCTAGAATAAAACATGTCAAGAGAAAACTAAGGAAGATGCATCCACACATTTCTCTTTTAGTGAAGGGAGAACTAGAAAAACTCTCAAAAGAAGGATTTATAAGAGCTATTGCATATGCGGAATGGATATCTAATATTTTTCCAATATCAAAACTGTTAGTAATAACTGAGAGGGGGGGTGAATCAGTGGCCTCAAAAATTTATCCAATTAAACTTTAATCCACCAATTAATACTCCTTAGATTATTAAGTCCCTACAAGATGTATGCCTTTGTAATACTTGAAATAAATAACTGTCTGTCGGTTTACCTTGTCTGTCCTTTTTCTCCTTGATTCCTGATAAGTAGTAAAACTTATTTACCAATACTCAATAAATATGCAGAGTATACCAATCAATCCATAAATGCATATGTGAAATGTAAAACAATAAAGTAATAAACCATACCCACATAACACAAGGATTTTAACGTGGAAACCCTGTTAAGGGAAAAAACCACTAGGACCGGTACCCCAAATTTTCACTCTTCTGAAGTGAGCCGTGTTAGGAGCCAACCCTGTTAAAGGTTACAAACACATAGTTAAGTGCGACCTTGTTAGAGGATTTTTATACATAGATTTTCACTTAGTATTTGGCATCTATGTTACCATCCTTGAATCAGCCTCTAGACTGTCAATAGGCTTTATGCTAATCTTACTACCATCCTTGAATCAACCTCCTTCTTAGACTATCAATAGGATTTAGGTAAGACTGATGCTACTATCATGAGTCAACCTTTTTGGTAATTTCTTAGGATATACCTCAATTATAAAAGACTGTTAAGTCCTGCTTTGTTAAGAGACTTAATGCTTCAATGGTTAAACTGAAACACAATGACCTGTTTCTAATGCAACTTTGAATTGTATATATTCAGATCTATTTATTTACAATACCTTTTTGATTAATGTATCAATTCAATTCATTTGCACTTCACTCTTTCTACTCTGTGATGTTGTGCTTCACTGTGTGTTGGTGTCTGCTAAATTCTTTAGCTCTTCCTTAGCTTGATTGATGAGGACTGCATGAAGTTTATCCTTCATTAGTTTCTCTTCAACATCTTCTTTCAACTCACTCCCTTGTGTATCTGATTGCTTGTGGAGATGAATTATGCTTGTCTCTTATATAGACATGATATTCCTTGATTCTTGGTTCTTGGTTCTTGATCTTTGGCATAAAAAACAATTCAGCCAAATTGATTTACGACTTTAACTCCTGATTTATCTCGTAGTTATCTTCTTGCCAATTGTATAAAGCTTATTTAAATAAATTACTTAATTGTGGTTGAATAAAACAAATACAACAGCCAGTCAAGTATATCTTTAAGCTCTACCAGCTAGATATTTTGTCATTTTTTGATCTCTTTGTTCTGTCTGTCAATTCTATAGTTTGTCATCGGTGACAACTGCCAGTTCTGTTGGTGCAACTTCAGTTAGCTTCGGGATCTCCATCCATCAGGAATCATTGGATCTTTCTTGTCAAGCAACACTTTTTTCTACTCATCGAGAATCCTATAATTTTTCTTCGTCGGGCAACACTATCTTCTGCTCATTGGGCATCATTGTGACTTTATCTCTATCTTTACCGATGGTGTGCACTCCGCCGATATGGTTTGTCACTTAGTGAATACTTGAATTTTATACATTGCTGGAAGTATAACCTCTATTCCATTGATTCTCTTAAGTCTTTAGCATTGTGTATATGACCATACAGATGATATCAAGTTGACATTAATGACAATACAAACCATTAACTAATTTAATGTCTTGCATCATCTTCAACTTAAAATTTTCAAACATTCAATCAGTTACATGTCATCAATCTCTCCCTTTGGCATTGATGGAAATATGCTATATTATCATACTATACTATTTCTAATACAACATGAAATACAATTGTTGAGTTTCTTCAAATTACCAAATAGTTTGTTTTGATAACCGAAAAAAAATGTCTGACCACTGGTAAGCTCTGTGTTAGCTTAGATTTGATTCTTGCAGCTTTTCTGTTTCTTCTTCTGATGTGTTGTGTCCTTTTCCTATGTCAATTTCTCTCTCTTGACTATTCTTCTTCTTTGATGTCTCTATCTTTTGTTTGCAACTTTTATACAATTGTCTTTTGTTTGCAACTTTTATACAAATTCTCTCCCTATGGATATGATCTCTCCCTGTTTGGAGTAATCTGATAGTTTCTGATGATAACATGGATACATTCTCTCCCTTTGACAATAATGCCAAACAAATATTTTTACAAATATCTGACATTCTGTCAAACAATTTCTTCTATCCATAATATATTCCTTGAATTTCCCTTATCCATCATGAATATGACAATTTGCTCTAGTGTTTGGTTCTGATATATACCTTTATGTATATAGATGTAGCTTTGAAGTTCATTTTCTACTTGCATCAATCATGAATGATATTCTGATAATATATGGCTGATGCAGCATTTAGTCCTTTTACTGACTGTTAGACATGGGTTTGACCCCTAGTCTTTTTCTCAGGTACTCAAATGTATCCTTGGGCAGTGGCTTGGTGAAGATATCAGCCAATTGTTCTTTTGATAGCACATATTCAAGTATCACCTCTTTTTCTTGAACTTGTTCTCTTAAATAATGATACTTGATGGCAATGTGTTTAGTCTTTGTATGCATGAATGGATTCTTGGAAATATTTATTGCACTGGTGTTATCACAATAGATAACTACTAATTCTATGATCTTCATATGCATACCTTCCAGCAACTGTTTGATCCATGCAATATTTGAGCAGTTTGTAGCAGCAACAACATATTCTTCTTCTATAGTAGACTGAGAGATACATCCTTGCTTCTTGATAATCCATGTGACAAGTCTATCACCCATAAATAATGCTCCTCTAGTTGTTCTCTTCCGGTCATCAAGATTTCCAGCCCAATCAGTGTCGGTAAACACTTTTAGTTCAAATTTTCCTTCTCTTCTATACCACAAGCCAAATTCCTTGGTATTCTTCAAATATCTTAGAATTCTTTTCATAGTAGTTATATGTGATTTCCTAGGGTTAGCAGAAAATCTAGCAACAATTCCTACTGCATGTGCAATATCTGGTCTAGTGTGTACAACATACATGAGTTTTCCTATCATTGATCTATATAGAGTCTAATTTACCTCTGTTGTCTTGTCTTCCTTTGTTAATTTGCATCCAATAGCTATCGGTGTTCCAACAGGTTTGGAATCTTCCATCTTGAATATTTTTAGGACTTCTTTGATGTATTTGGACTGTGTAATGAAAATACCTTCACTTTGTTGAATGATCTGTAGACCAAGAAAGAACTTGATCTCTCCAAACATAGACATCTCAAATTATTTACTCATCTCATCAACAAATGATTTGCATAGCATATCACTGCCTCCAAATATGATGTCATCAACAAATATTTCAGCAATCAAAGTATTAGCATTAGTATCTTCTTTCAAATATAGATTACTATTCTCACTAGTCCTCATGAATCCAATACTTATTAGATAGGAATGGAGTCATTCATACAAGGCTCTAGGAGCTTGTTTCAATCTATACAAGGCTTTGTGATGTCTACATACCATGTTCCTCTTGTCTGGATCCACAAACCCTTCTGGTTGCTCAATGTATACCTCTTCTTCAAGTATTCCATTTAGGAATGTTGACTTGACGTCCATTTGATATACTTTGAATCCTTTGTATGCTGCATAAGCAAGTAGAATTCTTACTCCTTCTAGCCTAGCAATGGGTGCAAAGGTTTCTCCATAGTCTATACCTTCCTCTTGTGCATACCCCTTATATACTAGTATTTCTTTGTTCCTTGTGACTTCTCCATTCTCGTTCAGTTTGTTCTTGAATATCCATTTTGTACCGATGACATTCTTGTCATCTAGTCTTGGCACAAGTGACCATGTCTTGTTATTCTCAATCTGTTCAATCTCATCATTAATAGCACTTATCCATTCTTTATTATCCAGTGCAGCATTGATAGATTTTGGTTCAAACTCACAAATTAAGCAATTTGAGTTTAAAGACTTACTTCTTGTTCTTGTACCATCTTTCTTATCTCCTATGATCTGGTCCTCTGGATGGTTCCTTCTTACATATGTTGCAAGTACAGGTACAACTCTTTGCATATTAGCTTGATCTTCATTACCTTGCACATTATCTTGATCATTATCCTAACCATTGGTAATAACATTCTGACCGTCGGTTGCAACATTCTATTGTTCTAGATTTAAGCACTGTTGCTCGGGTAGAGTTATGGGTTCTTCATAGTATACAAACTTGTTGTAGTCCTCTGGTTCTTTTGTGCTTTCCATCTCATTCTTTTCTACAAATTCGTCAATCTTCACATTTTCACTTTCAAATATTTTGTTAGAAGCCTTGAGTAGACATTTAAAATCTTTGCTTTTGGTAGAATACCCCAGAAAAATACCTTCATCACTTTTGACATCGAGCTTTCCATTTCTATTGTCTTTTAAGACATAACATTGACTGCCAAAATTTTTGAAGTAACTTACATTGGGTGTTTTACCATACCATAGCTCATAAGGAGTCTTATTTGAGTCCTTTCTTAATTGTACTCTGTTAAGTGTATAGATAGTAGTGCTAACAACTTCCCTCTAGAAGGTCTAGGTGATGTCCTTCTCTATCATCAATGTTCTTGCATAGTCAACTATTGATCTGTTCCTTCTCTCAGAAATCCCATTTTGCTGTGGTGTTCTTGGTGCAGAAACCTATCTTTTTGTAAGATGCTCATTACATAAACCATTTAAACATCTTGAATGCTTCAGATTTTTCTTTTAGAAACATAACTTTCATCATTCTAGAGTAATCATCAACAAAGAGAATAAAATATCTATCTCCATAGTAGCTCTTTGTCCTCATAGGTCCACATAAATTAGTATGGACTAATTCTAGAATATCATCAGATGTATGGGTTTTGCTTTTGAAGCTAGACTTTGTCATCTTACCTTTTTGACAATTTTTGCACATGATGTTGTCTGGCTTTGTCATCGTCAGTAAGCCTCTTACACTTCTTTTCCTACTTATTTTCATCATGTTGTCAAAATTCACATGACACAAAATTTTGTTCCACAGTCATATGTCTTCGCTTCTAGTCATCAAGAAAGTGGGGTTAGTATCATTTAGATAGAATAAGTTACCTTTGGTCTATTCACCGATACCAATCAGTATTCCTGATTCATTAAAGATCTTTGCCTTCTTGTTCTCAAATGCTACTCTGTGACATGAATTATTCAGCTGAGAAACACTCAACATATTATAATTCAATCCTTTTACCCAATAAGTATTTTCACATTTAATCATGTTATTTAGCATTACTGTTCCTTTACCTTCAATTTGTCAAGGTGAATCATTTCCCATTCTTATTGTACCACCTTTATAGTATTCAAAAGTGTTAAACTTTTCTTTGTCACCGGTCATATGGTGAGTGCAACCACTATCTATAATCTAGATATCATTCTTACTAATCTTAGATATGAGTGTAGTTTCTTCATACCTTTCATCTTCATCTGAGTCATACTTCATAGCTACAAATACTATCTTGATATGATCGTCTAGTTTGGTGTCAGTATCTTCATCTTTACAAGCAGCTAGATAGCTAGCCTTCTTTCTTTTATCCTTGTAATCTCGGGTATCATTTCTTTCTGATCATCGGTAACCTCTGTAATCTTTGTTATCACCTCTGTCAGATTTCTTCTCAAAAGATCTGTTATCACTTCTGTCATCTTTTATTTTGTTAGGACATCTTGCAGCAAAGTGTCTAATCTCTTTACAATTAAAACATATAAGTGGTAACTTGCCTTTGTATTTACCTTTGCCTCTTAGCATTCTTCTTTCCATGAGTGCTTCAATGTCATCTAGATCTTCTTCTTCACTTTCACTTTCACTGTCTCTTCTAGATGAGTGTCTCTGACTAGATTTTTTTATTCTCATAGAATACTTTAATGTAGACTCTAAACTTGGTAAGACACTATTATCAAAATTATTCATCTCAAATGAAATCAGTCTACCAATCAGGATATCAAGAGTGACTATATTTATTTGCTACTTCTCTCATTTCTTGAATAACAGAGACTCTAATAGCATATATAGGCAATAAGGTTCTTAGGATTTTACTTACCACTTTCTCCTCTTCAAGTATACCTCCAATGCCTCGTATAGCATTGACTACTTCTTTTATTCGTGTGCTATACTGAGTGATGTTTTCACCTTCTTTCATTCTGAGATCATCAAACTTTCCTCTAAGGCTTTCTTCCTTGGCTCTCAGAAAAATTGCATCACATCCATGTACAAGCTTTAGCTTATCCCACATTGTTTTTCCATTTTTGCAATCTTTGACATCCTCAAATTCAGCATCAGAGAGTGAGGCTGAAAGCTCTATAACCATGCAGTTATGTTCATGCTTTACTCTGAATTGATCTACTATCAATGGTCATGTAGGAAACACATATGCAGTATCTAAGTATTGAGTAATATCATTGCCAATACCTGATAAGTGAAGCTTTATTCTACTTTTCCATGAAGCAAAGTTGTCCTTGTTCAACTTGGGCACATCTCATCTATTCATCT